>JAOPJM010001179.1:11004646-11015324 GCA_027124095.1 Muusoctopus leioderma | reverse complement strand
GACAGGAAGAGCATCCGACCGTCAAAATTCTGCCTCAATAACTCTCTCCGTCCAACCCATGCTAGCATGGAAAAACGAGCGTAAAAAGTGATGATGATGATGATGATATACATATAGAACTGTTCTTATTCTATGGATTGGAATGATTTGATTATAGATAAAGATATTCTTCAGATATAAATAGACTGAAGATAGTGGTTATTGACTCTTCTTTATAATGGTTCATAAATTAGAAGTCAATAATAACAAAATAACCTCAGATGTTGTGCATATTTGGCAATAGAGAAATTTTTATGAAACATATGAGAAAGTTTTCATTATAAAGCTCTTTGCATCATTTCAATAAATGAAATGAGTTATGATTATGATGTAAGAGGTCAACGATGTTTCCATTAGGCAGAACTTAAGTTTTTCAGTCATTTTCACTTTAATTTCAAGCATTTCTCATTTACTGCTAATGATATAAATCCATAAATTTTCAAATAAGTACCTTATTCTTTCTTGTTTTAAAAAAAAAACACTTATTCATTTAGAATCATTTCCTTTTTCTCCTCTTTCTTGTCTCATAGATTTAATCAAATCAAATGTATGAGATTATATAATTTAATTGAAAGAAAACATTGAATGGAAACCCTTCTGACTTCATTATTTTAAACATTTCCAATTTTGTTAAATTGTTGTTATTTAAATCAGGGATACTATTTTTTATTTGAATAAAATAACAATATATCCACATTTAATTTGGAATACTATATATTAAGTAAAAATGAAAGTATGTGAGCATGTTATAGTCAGTTTTTAAAAAAAATGGTGGTATGGATTGGGTGGGTTTACATGGAAGTACATTTCTATGTATCACTATCAATTGTTAGCTTATGTGGGAGGTTTAACTACTACAGCTTAACTATCCCTTTTCTCTGAATGTTTTTATGTAACTGAATAACGGCCGATTGATTTTTCAATTTACTATTTCACTTTTCATATTTTCCTGCCAAATATCATTATCCTTCTGATACATTACTATTTTAGTCTAACTTTAACATTGAGACAGATTTCTAAGATACTAGAAGAGCAACAGAACACAACATTTATTTAAACAACCACATATTCTAAACAACATGTCAATTCACTGTACTAGGCTTCACCTTATCTCTTTGAAAGAGACCATGATAATTTTAGCAGAGAATGTAATGATACAAGCTTATACACTTATCTAGTAATTCTTATATCATTACTTCGTCAAGTACAGTGAAGGCTGTGCTTTGCTGATGATCTCAGAATGAGATTGAAACATATCCAGAGTTTTCCCCCCTTCTTGCTGAAAATGAAAACAATATTAGTCATTGACTAATGTTGTTTATTCCTCACTGCATAATTATTTCTAGTGAGCTTGCTAGCTGTACTGAATATGTTAACAGTAACCTAACTATTGTTTCTTGAGTGAATGGTGTTTCTGAATTATTTATGACCTGCATAGGCTGATAATTTAACCATCTCAATCCCTGATGGACCTGCTGTTTTATCTGCAATTCATTTCCTTATTAGCAATATTGAAGCTAACCTTCATAGCTGACCTCTCTGTTGTTTCTACTTGGTGTAGTCTCTCACTATTCCACTTGTGTTCCTTATTTAATAATCACTCCATTAGCACTTGTATGCTTCTTTAATATCAATATTAGAGCAAACAACAGTACTAGTGTTTAAGACACACTTCTACCTTACCATTACATCCAGATTCATGCACATACAGAGCCTTGTAATTCAGAACACTTCACATGTTTCATGATGTAAGCCTCCTAATCTCAATCTCTCTCCTTGGTAGATACACTTGATGACTTACTTACCACCTAGCTTCTTGATATGATTCCTTGTTCCTCTCTTTCTTTCCCTACTTCAAAATTTACCTCTTAGCTTTTAAAGCCACCATGTCACTTGCTGCCTGGTTGGGTTCTTGCTCCATCCACAAAAGAGTCAGTAGCTTATTGTAGGCTAACTATTAAGAATGCTCACTTGTCTTCTATAGTTATCTATTTCCTCCTCTTTATTGTAATAAGCCGAGTGAATGAAGGAGCCTCTAAATAGTAATTCGAACTGTCAGAAATAGCTGCCAAATCTCCCTTAAATTGCACCCTGCTGTCTTAAATAAGGAAAGAACACTCTGGATAATCTAGTCCTACCTAGACATAACCCCAAACAGACTAGTTGGTCAAGGCTGGAATGCCTTTCATTGCAGGTTTGTTAGCCCTATGTTAACCTTCAATGAAGGTTAACATAGGGCTAAACAAAAACAACTGTAATAAGTGTCACCTGTTGCTGTTTGGAAGTTTTGCTAAACAAAGAAATCTTTTAACTTCCTTCTTCCAATTGCCTTTTGCTTCCAAGTCTGTTTCATCATCAGTCTAGTCACTCAACACTAATCTATGGTGAGGGTAATATTATTCACCAGAGAGAGATTTAGTATTCATGACCATCTGCTTGTCTCTAAGAACAAAATCAATCTAGCTTCTTGTCCACAAGTTAGCTAACCAGCTTTCAGGAGTCTTGATCACTTTTCATTCATTGTAACATGATCATAGTTTCCATGTACCCGTCCTGTTGTTTTCTGTCAAAGCCATTGAAATTGCCAGCTTTTATGATGATATGATACTTATCAATTCTTTGTGTAGCCTGCAAAAGAGTCTCACAACACCAATTGTTTTGCTGAACCATCAATTCTACATATTTTTTATTTAGTTAGTGTAAAACAGCGACTATAGAATTTGCTGGAACTCACAAACTGTTGAGGTTGATATGGTTGATATTCACTTTAACTTTCTGTAAATTGATGCTTGTGGGAAAACCAAATAGAGAGGGTGTTTCTGGGACTGCAGTTCAGGATAGAATTGGATAAAGTGTTTAGTGTTAGGTTGGATGTCCATGATAAAGTAGGGACAATGAAAGGAAGAGAAGCAGGTGCTTTAGTACGGCCTTTGTAGATGTGATATGCAGCTTGTTAGTTCAGAGGAACAAAAGCCATTTTAGGTATAGTAGAAAACACAGAAGAAATTGCACATCTGTGAGCTAGTGGTTTTAGTGTGTTGGTGAGTAAATCTTTACTAATTAGCTATATGTTTCCTTTGGGGGGGGGGGGGATTATGTGTAGAAGTAACACACTTCCAAATATGTATTTTTCTAATGTATGTTTTGAAAAGTGTAGAAGATCAGCTACTGATCAGAGCTGGAGATTTTTCTGGCCATGAAGAGGAAATCTAACCTGCTGTTTTGGCAATGTTATAGATGTGTGATCACCATCGAAAGTCATCAGAGATTGTGAGGCTTAGCATTTGTGGTGAGTTTGAGCACTTGAGCTCTGTGTCTTTCATAAGTAGTGAGGGTGTAATATTGAAAGAGTGTTTCTTCGATACATGTAGTAGTCATAATCACAGATGCTATCATAACATGGCTTATTACTAGTCTGAGCTCAAATATTCTATATTTTATTCCGGATTCCCCAATTACTCCAGCTACACACTCCTCTCCCAAACAATACATACACAAACCACACTAGAGTGTTACCTTCACAAAAGAAGTTCTACTTGTATTCCTTAATGTGAGGAATCTGGTTGAAGCACCTCTCCATCTCACTTTTGCATACAGTACTCATCCCTTCATCTCTGCACTAATATTTCAACTATGTCACCAACCCTATCTTTCAATGAATTTGTATATCATCAAAATAGACTACTGAAGACTATGAGATATCAGTTGAGAATGTTGTCAATGTACATTAGAAATAAAGTCCCTGAGGATAGTGCCTATGAAGGCAATCAGATTGGATTGAACATAATGTAGTTGTACAATATGAAAACATAAAAGGTGGGAGTTAATATTCCGAAAAAAATGTAATTCTTTATCACAATAAGTCATCTTCCAAATTTACACATGTAATTTGATATTTAGCAGTATTTACTAGATTTGATAGTAATTTTGATTTAAATGTATGGAAACTAATGTGAATACTCATAGTATTTGTTTCAATATGTATGCTTAAATGACTCAATTTGTTACTTCTCATCCATCTATTATTTAATGAAATTTAGATCATAACCTGAATCAATAGGAAGTGACAAAAACATTACTTTGGGTTAGCAATTAATTCAGTCTTTGAAGGTAGAAGATAATTTTAAAAGGTAATGTGTCTGCCATTGTGATTACATAATCAATAAAACACTTTATAATCAGTTTTTGTTGATGTTACTGTCACTGATGTTGTTGTTGTTGTTGTTTTTGTTGCTTTTAGAGATTAATCACAATAAGGAAGTAAATAGCTGAATAATGAAACTTTAGTTGAAGATATGAATTTTGTTTGATAAATGTTGTGTCCATTATCCATTGATTGCTATCTTTGCCAAGCCATGACTTCACTAAGCACTAACAAAACATCAATGCTGGTTATGTATTGTGTTTAGCAATTTGAAATAGAAAATTTTCATCACGGTTCATACAAATAGCGCATTTTATAAACATCCCATTTTGTTCTTTTCCCATATAAACACAAAATATTCAGTTAAACAGTGCTTTTTTTATGTAACATTTTTTCATCCTCCTCATCACTTTTTCTTAATAATGCACTTTAGATGGTAGTTTCCTTTTTACTACGTTTTTCCAGAACTTAAAATAGCCGAAATGAGCATATATTAGAATTATATTACCACTATTTCTAACTATTTTTAAAGCATTAAAATAATATCCATTCCATACTTCACAAAGATACATACCAAAATAGAATGTTTTTCTTTCAGTTTGCCTTGAGGAGAAAACTCAACTAAAAACTAACAACTACTTAGTGTTAATAACTGTTTCTAATACGAAGTTTTCACTAATGTTAACATACCATTTCCAAATGTTCCAAATACCATTTTAAATGAAACATTTTGCTGAAGAAAAAAAGAATTTATCTGAAGTAACCAATAACTTTAAGTATAAGTATTAAAAACAGAGAAATAAATTAATTTATATCAGGTTATCAAGTTGAGAATTTTGTGAAAGTTATGTGAATGAATTACAATGTCACAAAATTGCCCCAAATTCATTTTTAAATTTGGCTTTATCCTAAATTACTAAACATATTCTACCCTTTTGATACCAAACCGCCTGAAACCGCCTTTGGTTTTATAATAAAAACCATTTGTTTTAAAGTGCTCATATTTAAATTTAAACCTTCCATATTAATTTTATGTAAGAAATTTTATTAAGTTAGGTTCCAAACACCAACTCAACAAGAATGTTAGCTATTTTATACCAATTCTTGATTATTTTAAAACTTAATTGAAAAATTGTAGGCTGTGTATTTCATTAGAAATACGGTAATGAAAGGGTTAAACTACACCGTTTTTCACATGTAAGACAAAGGAAAACATAAGATTATTAAAGGCAAAGAAGTGAAAATATTTAGACTGTAAACAAACAGGACACACACACCCATATGTAGTATAACATTTTAATTTAAAAAAATTATTTTAATAAAATGTGACAATATAACCTTTTTAAAAAGAAATTATTGTAATATTTACTATGAATCGTTTAATTGTTGATTTTCTCAACTGTTTTTGATGAACTGTCCGCATACCTTTGAGAGTTATTGAACTGCTGTTTCTAGCGTTATTTTGCAACTGAATGTTAATCTGAAAGGACTGTATGCAAGTGAGAAATGAAAGCAAACAGAAGAAAAAGAAAAAGGAAATAAAAAGCAAAAGAAGGAAATTAAAAGCAAAAGAAGGAAATTAAAAGCAAAAGAAGTTGTGTAAATTTACCTGAGGGAGCTGAAAAAATAAATTTGTATTGATGATAAAAACAGCATTAATAATTAATGGTAATTGGGGTCACAAGAGAGACACAGTAAGCAAAAAAAATAATGAACAGCTGGTTTCTTAACCATAACGTGGGGAGAAGATTTGATTGAGCGGAAATGACGTAGGTTTGCTATTGCCCAAATGCTGAAACCAGTTTTGGAGTATCGGTGTGGCATGTTTTGTGCATTAAAGCACATGCCTGACAGGAAACAATCACTAAAATTTTAAATCTTATATATATATATATGTGTGTGTGTGTGTGTGTGTGTGTGTGTATAATGTACTCACTCACATATATATATTCATTCAAAAGCTGATGATTCACTCCATTCCTACTCAGAATTTCTTGCTAGGGGTGATCCATGAATGGACAAACTTGATTAGGGGATTCAATAACATGAAACATGTCGAATTATTCATTTTTCATTGGTCAACTTTGGTCAGGTGATAATGTTTAGGGTGCAGGGTTGAAGTGCACAGCAACATAAGGTTAGCAGGGTGCTGAATTGGGGGAATTCTGTAGAAATGGCAAGTTTACTTGTCACTCATGTTGGTTAAGGGAGATTACAACTATGTGAGTGTTGGTAGTGGTCAAGTATACAGTGTAGTGCTATACAGAGGAAAAGGATTACTCTATTGGTGTTGCAATGTACCTGTGACAAATTGGTGGTGGTATGGGTGGTTACCTGGTCTGTAATTGGAATTTTTTAGTAGGTATTTATTCATAGACAGAATCTTGACTTCTTTGTTTAACATCTTGAAAATGTTATATTTCTTGCCTAGACATAAATTGCATCTCTTTGACACATTGGAATATGGGGTTGCAGTTTCAATAATGATCCAGCTTATAGGAATGTTGCCAATACCATTATCCTCCAGTTCCAAGAGGTATTGAGATAGGGATCTAGATTAAAATATATCTTCAGCTCTAAAGGAGTGAGTATGCTGTGTATCTCTGGTTTTGAGTGTGTTCTCCATTAGACCTATATAGTTATTTTCAGTATGATCTGCAGATGTTATTTTTGCTCTGTAAACAAGCACATTTGTGAGACATTTGCCATTAAGTGGGCAGAGTGTGATGTTGCTGCAATTGCATTTTGGCAGTTGGCTTGTGGGTATTTTTATTATTTTGGTTGTAGTGGGATATATATATACACACACACATATATATATATATATATATATGGGTGCAGACATGGCTGTGGCGCTAAGACGTTCGCTTCATAACTACATAGCTTCAGATTTAATTCCACTGCACAGCACGTTGGGCAAGTGTCATCTACTATAGCCTCGGGTTGACCAAAGCCTCATGAGTGAAATTTGGTAGACGGAAACTGTGGGAAAGCCCGTTGTAGGGACAGTTCCTGTTTTTGGGTGGTAGACTAAATCCATTGCCTGGTTTAACACCACCGCCTTGCCTTTGGATGCCTTTAATGGATTCCACTCTGTTGCAAGTATTCGGGCTAGGTCTCTGGTCTGAGAATGACTTCCTCCCTATTAAAAAAAACAACAACCAAACAACTCATCAGTTATTTAGTTTCACTTGATTATCAGTGAGTTACAGTTCTGCCAGTTGGTAGTAAGAATCTTATCCCAAATTAGTAGAAACTAATATATTATAATTATCTATTTTCTTATTTTAAGAATCAGCACAATGGTTTTGTTCCGGTATGAACTCTTTTATGACGAGATAAATGGCTACTTACAGAAAAGTTTTTACCACAGATCTCACAAAAGTATGGCCTCTCTCCCGTATGGCTACGCTTGTGCGAAGATAAATCACTACTTTGGCGAAATGTCTTGCCACAAATTTCACAGTAATGTGGTTTCTCCCCTGTGTGAATGCGTTTGTGCCGTCTCAGACTGCTATTCTGGGAAAATGTTTTCTTGCAAATCTTACAACAGTAAGGTTGGTCTCCTGTGTGAATACGTTTGTGACGTGTCAAGTCACTGCTTTGTGTGAATACTTTACCGCATATTTCACAATGGTAAGGTTTTTCTCCAGTGTGGAGACGTTTATGGCAAGATAAGCTGTTCATTTGAATGAATATTTTTCCACATACCTCACACTGGTAATGTTTTTCAGCAGTGTGCTTCTTTTTGTGCATCGATAAGGAACTATTTCGAGTGAATCTTTCACCACAAATTTCACACTGGAATGGCTTCTCTCCAGTATGATTCCACTCGTGTTCATTTAGCGTGCTTCTGCGAGATAGTTTTTTACCACAAATCTCACAATGGTAAGGTTTCTCTCCAGTGTGGATCTGTATATGTCGGGTTAAATCACAGTTCTGGATAAAGGACTTTCCACAGATTCTACAGTAAAACAGTTTATCACCTTTGTGAAGTCTTTGGTGACAGGACAAATCTTTAGTTTGAAAAGAAGATTTCCAACAAATTCTGTAACAGTTTATTGCTTTCTTCTTCTGTGAGTCTTTTGATAATAAAAGTCTGCATGGAGGGAATGATTTACCACAAACTGTACACAATAAAACACTGCCGGGTATAACAGTATTGGTTATTTGTTTTGGTATCAAGATGTCAGAATCCACAGAGATGGTATTACCACAATTTTCACACTTATACAACTTCCTCTTCTGTTTGCATTGATGAGGTGATTTCATGGTTAAATATCTTTTGAAATCTTTTTTCTCCAAGTTCAATTCTCCTCAGAGCATTCAAGATTAAAAAAATAAATAAAAAGGACCACAGTATAATGGTTTCTTATATTTCCTTTAACAGAGAGACAGAGAATCTCAGGGCTCAGTACAGTCCTGTAGAGTGGGGGCAATGTGGGAACGAGGGTAAGATCTCAGGATACTAATCAAAAGTCCAACTCCAAATTATCGGGATTCTTCCAACCTGGAATAAGAAAAAATTAAACATTGCTTTTATTACTAGTGTTATGGCATCAGTTGAGTTAATCAGAGACATTAGTATGTCACATATAAACACACTCTTGGTTACCATATGTAAAATTTAATCACACACAAAAACATTTGCAAATTAATTTTTTTAACCCTTTTCTTACCGTTTCTAGTGAAATACACTGCCTATGATTTTCAATTAATTTTGGAAATACAGTGGTACCTCGGCCCACGAATTTAATTCGTTCCTTGACCCCGTTCGTGAACCGATTCAATCAATCCTATTTAATTAATGTAAATCCCATTAATCCATTACCAGCTAAAAACAGCCTTTTTTACGAGTAATTTATGGGTTTTTGTGTGGCAAAAATACAGTAAGGAATTAAAGATAACCTTAATTATAGAAAAATACATTAATAGTACTAAAATATAATAAGTGCACACTTTACTTTTTTTGTTGATAGTTGCTGGCATACGTGGATTGTGCAGGAGGAGAAAGGGAGGAAGATTACTTCTTCAAGGAAGAGTCCTTCGAGGGAGAGTCCCATTCCATAAGAACATCGGGCACCTCCATTTCTGGTGTTTGTTCTCTTCTTTGTGCTTCGATGGTTCTTTGGGTGGGTGCTGCTTGAACAAGAAAACGATCCAGAGGAACTTGTCTTGTTCTTTGTTGGAGAATTTTTCGAAAATGGGACATCACATTGTCATTTAAAATGTCCACTGCTCTGCTGGTCACAGTTTTATCAGGGTGATGTTTTTCAATGAATCTCCGCAATTCACTCCACTTGCTGCACATTTCTTTGATGACAGCACTTGTAACATGTACCACCTCTTCCTCCTCTCCTGAGTGCTTTTCCTGCACGACTTTCAACTGCTCATGTTGCAACTCAAGAAGTTCTTCTGTGGTGAGTTCTTCTCTGTGGTCCTGCACTAGCTCCTCCAAATCCTCCTCGGTAACCTCCAAACCCAAAGTTTTCCCAATGGTCACAATCTCATGTTCTAAATTAGCAGCTGTGTCCTCCTGAAAGCCCTCTAAGTCACTATTAGGCACATAACTTGGCCAAAGTTTCCTCCACGCAGACTGCAACGTGCGACAAGAGACATTGTTCCAGGCCTTATCAATGAGGTTTATGCAGTGCAGGATATTGAAGTGATCCTTCCAAAAATAACGCAGGGTCAAATCGGTGTCGTTGGTGACCTGGAAACACCTTGAGAAAAGAGCTTTCGTATACAATTTCTTGAAATTGGAAATTACTTGCTGGTCCATGGGTTGGATGAGAGGAGTGGTGTTAGGAGGAAGAAATTTTACCTTTATGAAATCGAATTGAACATCAAGGTCTTCTTGTATATTTGGAGGATGGGCAGGAGCGTTGTCCATAAGGAGCAGACACTTAATTGGCAAATTATTTTCCGCAAGATATTTCTTGACAGCTGGAGCAAAAACATCAGTCAACCACTCTGTAAAAATAACTCTTGTCACCCAGGCCTTGCTATTTGATTTCCACAAAACTGGAAGTTTACTTTTTATCACATTATTGCGCTTAAAGACACGTGGGTTTTCAGAGTGGTAAACTAAAATGGGCTTAATTTTACAATCACCACTTGCATTAGCGCACACTAAAAGTGTAAGCCTGTCCTTCATTGGTTTGTGCCCAGGCATTGACTTCTCCTCTTGGGTTATGTAGGTCCTCTTTGGCATTTTTTTCCAAAAAAGGCCCGTTTCGTCACAATTAAAAACTTGATGCGGAAGGAAGCCTTCAGACTTAATAATATTTTCAAATTCCAACACATACTTCTCGACTCCTATTTTGTCAGAACTCGCTGCCTCACCATGCCTGATAACACTATGAATTCCACTTCTTCGACGAAATTTCTCAAACCATCCTCTGCTAGCCTTGAAATTTTCAACGGTACTTGACGTACCCGGTATACCAGCCAATAATTCGCCATGCAAAAGTAAAGCCTTCTCACATATTAGGG
>JAOPJM010001179.1:10684402-10694732 GCA_027124095.1 Muusoctopus leioderma | reverse complement strand
AACAGCTACTACTACTACTACTACTACTACTACTACTACTACTACTACTACTACTACTACTACTACTACTACTACTAAATTAATGATTTCTTACTTAGGTACAATGCCACAAACAATTATTGAGTGGTGAACAGTCGATGACATGGACCTTAGTACTTGACAGGTACGTAATTTAATTGCCTCAAAATAAAAGAAAACCAAAGTCGACCGCAGTGGGATTTGAACTCAAAACGTAAAAGAACAAAACTAAAAACTGCAGAGAATATCGTCCACCGTTTGCAGATTAAACGGTTCTATTAACTTCCTCGGAAGGATGAAAATAGTAATGATGATAAATTATGGTCACAAGCATGGTGGTGTAATTAAGAAGTTTGCTTTGCAACTAAATGGTTTGGGGATCAATCCAACTGCACGGTACCTTGGGCAATTATATTTTATTGTAGCCACGAGTAGACCAAAGTATTGACAATGACATTTGGTAGACAGCTCATTGGAGGGACCGTAATTTATCTGGGGTGGTAGACGTAATCGGTCGCCCGGTTTAAGGCCACCACCTGATTCATGTGTGCTTTTAGCGGATCCACTCGGTTACTAGCATTCGGACCAGGCTCCCAATATAAAGATAAATGCATTCCTTCCGTCCACCAGTCTCGGATACCCTGAAAAGTGTCATGGGTACTGTTCTTCATCGAATGAGGAAAACTTAAAACATTAATGTTGATTATTAGCTTGATAAAGGAAGATGAAAATGAGTTGTAATGTTTACTCCCGTTCATAGCAAACTGCACAAGAGCGATCATATAAGTGCTCATGTTTAAAATTGAAAATTTCACGGGGTAATGATAATGATGAGGATGGTTATGAGAATGGTGTTCATTATAACGTCGTACATGATGACGTCACAGACGACGGCAAATTATGATTACAACGATCATGACGACTATGATGAAGATGCATATCGTTTCAACAGATATACAAGTTTCTATTGCACCACAAGGTGCAGCTCTGTGCCGCATTGCCTTTTGGGTATGTCTTTATTGTGGGATTTGTTTTCTTGGGACGGGTGATATGTTTTCGACGCAGGCATGGCTGAGTGTTTAAAAAGTTCGCTTCGCAATCATAAGATCCCGAGGTTCGATCTCAATGCGTAGCCTCTTGGGCAGCTGCCCTTACCATAACTTCGGATCAATCGCAGGATTGTGAGTGAAACTGGGTAGACGGAAACTGCAAAGATTCAGCCTTGTCACATATTGTATCCCGCTAATTCGGCTTGGGAAATACGTTAAGGGTACACGTGTCTGTCGAATACACAGTCATTTACACGTTAATTAACGAGTTGTTGTGTATCTGGTATTCTGAAGTGACTGTGAAGAGAAAAATGCAGTTATTTCTTTTCTCGGCCACATAAAGGGCCAAAACAAATCAAGTACAACAAATCATGAACATTTTATAATAGCTTCCTATGACGAAGTGAAGAGAATATCAAACGAAAATGGGAAAAAGGAAGAGAAAGGAATAGAAGGAAGACTCCATTTCATTATTAAGAAGGAAAACTAGCCTCCGTTGTTTCACACTCAGAAAAAATATTAACAGCGAAACAAACACTGTCGCCATCGCCACGCCTGATCATGAGAGCAACAGCAACAACAAAAACAACACCAACGTGACCCACTGCAATAGCAACAACAAAAACAACAACAATATTAGCCTCACCTCTACCACCACCACCACCATCACCACCACCATCACCAGCAGCAGCAGCGCTGCGTTGAAATACGCGTAAATGTGACAATGGAGATGGTTACCAAAACAGCTATTAGGAACAGCAACACTTCTGCTACAGCGGAAATTAACACTTTTGCCGCCACCGTTTCCACCATCGTCGCCAATAACATACACAAGGTAATCTCGTTGGAAAAACACACATAATCGTGGGTGGGCATTGGCTTAGAGACAAAGACGAATTCAGGTAGAAACATAAACACTTCATATTGAGACCTAGAATACATGCTCTGTCAGTGGCAGAAAAGGAGATAAAAAAACAAAATATAAAGGAACATTTAGTACAGGTGCGTGACAAGAAAACGGAGAAGTTTTTACCACGAGGTAAACCTCCTAGCAAGAACTGGTCGGACCTTAGAATAAAGGTGCAGATGCTGCTCACCTCTGAAAATATACCAAACATCTCCGATCTTATTTATTTATGGAGTGAGGATCTAATAAGAGTTTTGATCGAGATCAGGAGAGCCAGGTGTTACACATGTGCTAGTACCAACCATCAGGGGTATTTCTGCCTTTAGGCAAGTCGGGTTATAACCTGTTTGCTGCCAACACCACAACCACAACGACATGAACAACAACAACGACAGTAGCAATAGCTGCAGCAGCAGCAAGAGCAACTGCAGCAAGAGCAACTGCAGCCAGAGCAACCGCAGCAAGAGCAGCTGCAGCAAGAGCAGCTGCAGCAAGAAACCAAAACCACATCCAAGACAGCGAAACAGGAAGCTCCAAAAAAGTGCCCCTTCGCAACACCAATACTAACACAGAAAACACAAGGGCACACACAAGCATCAGCAACCTCAAATTCTTTTCCTATTCCCTGTCAATTGACGAGAAGTGGGCAGAGTATAGTGGAGCATGGCAAATGGTCGCCAACTGGAGAAGGCAAGAAGAAAGAAAAAAACAAATTACCATCACCACACCACCGAAAAGATAGAAAGGAGCTAGCCATACACCAACACAACCACTGCAACAACATCAAGGACAATACAAACAACCACACCTGCAGCCACAACAACAACAAAACCTCCAGCCAAAAATAAACAACAACAAGAAAACGCACAGCCATAACAACAACAGCCACAGTATAAACAAAAGAAGAATCAATAAAAATATCATGAACAATAACAAGAACCAGAATGACAACAGTAACAACAACACATAGACATATTTCACTTTTCTTCGAAAGCAGAACGATGAGTTGATGGAGTGTGTAAAAGAAAACACCAAAACTCCTCCCCAAGACGGCACACGACAGACGTTTGTTGAAAACCACAAGCATTTGCTGCCATAGATCCCATATTTTGTGGATTTTCCCAAAGTCAAAGCAGCCAATGCAATGCTACGGGGGAGCTTAGGAGAACCCAGCAAATTGGACTGGCAAGTTATATGGGATGCCTTCTTCCACTCAGCCAACGCCCGACATAGCCTTACTGAGATTCGGTAGCATTAGTGCGCGTGGCCAGAGGTAGTCTTGTTAGTAAGGTCACCTGCTTACTGATGTCAGGTAAAACGATTTAGATGTAGTAGCCATTAGCGAGACCTGGATTTCCAGGACGGACACACTCGCGCTCCTCGATAACAATGAGGTGTACACATCTTTCGGTTGGCTTGGATCGAATGTGCGTGGAAGTGTTATTTTAGAAAGGTCTAGATCTAGAGGTACATCTGGAGGTACGGACGATCTTCCTGGAAACGGATGGTAAGTCGTTGATCCTGGACGTGAACAGCAGTGAAGGCTGTGACTTCAGACTAGTATCCGTTTACGGACGACTGGGATTGTGTGGGAGTAACTGATGGTAAAGGAGGCTATAAAAGACTCCCACACCTGCTCATGAGTTCCAACTGTCAGACAGGTTCTGTTGGATTTCCCAATGTGAAGGTGGTCGAGAAACATCGGGTCATACACATCATATCTTTATAGAGGTTTTGTTAGCTCAGCCGATAAAGATAGCGTAGGTTACCTACAATTTCAATTGGCTGGTTGCACAGAACACAAGTTACTGATCTACACGAACACCCATGATAATAAAGCGTAGACAGGCCCCGGTTGCTGGAATCTGAAAGCGTTATTGCAGGTGCGGAAGGCCTATAGTGACGGGAGTAGTGAACTAGTGAAGCGGGAGTTGTGTTGTCAATGCTAAAGCACGCGCTTCTAGAAACAAGGGAACGAAAGTCGTTCGATGGGTCCGAGTGACAGAGGAGCGACGTGTCATCAAAGCAATAACTGAGTCGTTGACGGACCACGGTGGGCGCGTGCTTTTCGATTCCAGGCAGATGTGTGCGATATTTCCAGAAACACTTCCACTAACCGTTTGGTTGTAGTGGTGGTGTGGAGACGGTGGGTTTTGCTACATGTCTCGGCAAAGAGAGTAGAGTGCCTCGATAACTCGATAACGGCAGCTAAGATACAATTGGTAGTGAGTGGTTCTGTGAGGAGCAAATCGCCTGGTTCCGATAGTCTGCCCTATGAGCTTTATGGATACATGTCAGATGTGTTTGCCGACCTCTTGGCAGATGTCTATCACCACTTGCAACATTCCCAGCTGTGTTAGCCGAGGAGAGGTCACCCTGCTGAGGAGGAACGCGAACCAGGGGGACGTAAGTGATAATTTCCGTTCTATAACTCTGCTAAATGCTGAGTTTAATATTGTATGCATAGTTCTAGTAAAGAGGTTGGTGCTTTTTGGTAGACTAAGTCAAGAAAGCGCAGCAATGCGCTATCCCGGGTAGATTTATTCGCGACAAACTCCATGGGACACATCAAAGAGAGGGTGGGTAATACCTCATTATATGACCTGACCACAAATTTGTTTAAGATGGAAGGGAGCGCGGGGGGTCGGTCGTTAACTATTACTTTTTCTCTCTATCTTTCTATCTCTTACTCTGTTTGACTCTCTCTATCTCTTACTCTGTTTGACCCTCTCTCTCTCCATCCCGCCATGCCAGTGAGCTGGACAGTCAACTACCACCACTTGTGTGTACAGTCATACAGTAGCAGACACTGACAGACTAATGACAACAGCCGGAGCAACGGGCCACCCCGGCTGTCACCTACTGTCCACTTCTACATCAGTCAGTCACCCAGAGCCCAATGGCAGACCAAACCGAAGATATATTGACCGCTGTAGGCTATAAAAAATATAACGAACTACGTACTGTGTATGTTTGTGCGTGTGCATTTATTGTACGCGTACTAAGATCCATCCTGTTCATTTCAGTAGCTGCCTAGGCATCCATGTTGTTCAACCCCAGGTCAACTTTGATCGAGCAGACCTACAGTGCCGGATTTAGACTTGGTGAGGACCTAAGCTGTGTGTAGCTTGTCTAGCTTATGTATAAATCCGGCACAGCAGACCTATGATTTTAAAAAAAGCATTCCAGCCGTGACCAACCCGTCTTTTTAGGAGCCTGTAGGATTACATTATCTAATGTGTCCTTTGCCGCTAGGGAGTGATTTGAGGGAGATTTGGCTGCTATTTCTAACAGGTTGAGGTACAACCTAAAAGCTCCCTCCGCTGTTCTTTCTGCGTTCTTCATGGTTTAATGAAGACACTATATATGTGGGGTGGGAAATCCTTCATCCGCATTCAAATTTGCTGCTGCTTACTGACAAAGTTCGCTAAAAACCCATATGAAAACGCAAGTTTAAACCCTAAAATCAAAATATAAATTTACTATACGTTACATACATAGGAATTTGTAAAATAAAAGAGTCGTTATTTTTTCTCAGCGCAGATGAGGACACAAGTTTTTATGCACTTGCAATTCGTCACTGGTTCTAAACAGATATTCCAACATAGAGGTTCGTGCATTTATGAATTGTGTTATATATATATATAAATTTGCCGGGTCTGTATTGTCCGCCTGGTATCTTGTCTCACCTGTCTGTCTGTATCTTATTAAAGGGCTTGCCCGAAACGTCGTTAGAACTATTTCTCTGTTCCAATTGAGCATTAAACTAGTACCTGGATCTACCCTGTGTTAAACTAGTACCTGGATCTACCCTGTGTTTTTGTGTTTTTTTGGATGTACCTATGTTGTCTTTTTCCCATCTTTTTGCATATATATATATATATATATGTATATATATATATATATACACCCTAAAGATGAGGACACCCTAAAGATGAGGCTGATTGTCTGGAAAAATATATAATCGTATTAATAACAACTTATCTCAGACATTTAATGAAGTACTGCACCTTTGCTGAAGACTGGGTGTTCAGTGTAGATATATTGATATTGTAAATATACATCCTAAAGATGGGGTTGATAATATTAATAATAATTATAATAATAATAGCTCACCTCAGACATTCAATAAAGTAATGTCCCTTTGCTGAAGACTGGGTGTTCAGTGTAGATATATTGATATTGCCATGATGATGATGACACACTAAAGATGTTTAACCAATATTATCTGAAATATTTCTGTTTATATGTGGGATGTATTTATTACATTACTAAATCTTGTCTCTTTCTTTCTTTCTCTCTTTCACTCACAGATCCCTCTACAGTGGTGCCACCTGGCTGTGGTCAGTGATGACTTCGTACCTGTCCAATGACTTGACTTTTACTGTCTGCAAGTTGACCACAGAAATTAGTTGGCATTATCATCATCATCATCATCATCGTCATCATCGTCATCATCATCATCGTCGTCATCGTCGTCGTACATCGGAGAGAGAGACAACATATCAAAACAGCAGAAGTATCAAATGTATACATTTCATACATCGAGGACAGAGAACCACGCGGTGCACATGTGATCGCGTGTAGGTTCGTCTTGGCCCTTCACCGAGTCATCAAGCAGGGACAGTTAAGATGTATCCCACACAATTTGTATATACAACTGGAAACCATTACAACATCAACTCCCAGCCCTTCTATCAAGGTGACCTCTTGATTTCTCCACCACCACACCCTCCGCCTCCATCCTCCTCATCTGCTTCCACCCACCAGCTCCCCCCTCCCAACACTTCCACGTCCCCGTCGTCTGCAAAGACCCACGACTCGCAGTGCGAATCCAACGATGCCTCTGCCACTGAGAGAAAGCTGTTCAAATGTGAATCCTGCAAGAAACCCTTCAGCCAAAAGATGGACCTGATGAACCATGACTGTTCAGTTGGTGGCTCTGGTTTACTGTCCCTTCCGCTAACAGTTCCTGCAATCCCCCCCCCTCAGGCGATGCTCACCGTGCCGATGGTGGGGCAGCCGAACCTCCAAAGTGTCACCGACCCAGCGCTACAGAAATCTCTCGCCAAAGAGAAAACTTTCTTCTGTTCGTTTTGTAACAAAGCTTTCTCCCAGCAGATATTTCTCCGCAACCACGAGAGAACACACACAGGAGTGAAACCTTTCACCTGTAACACATGCGGCAAGGCTTTTAGTCTATTGGTGAACCTGAAAAGCCATCAGCGTGTGCATTCGGGTGAGAAACCGTTTCACTGTGCCATCTGTTCAAAGTCCTTCAGCCAACAAGGTAACCTAAAGATCCACCTTCGTACACATTCAGGAGAGAAACCGTATAAATGCGACAAATGTGAGAAATGTTTCAGTCAGAAGACTAATCTGGACAGTCACATGAGGGTGCATACAGGAGACTTATTTACTTGTCAGATCTGTTCTAAAGCTTTCACGCTTGAAATAAACCTTCACAACCACCAGAGGATACATACTGGAGAGAGGCCGTTTGTTTGCACCTATTGCAACCGTCGCTTCTCGCAGCAGAGCGCTCTTCGCAACCATGAACGTCTACACACCGGGGTGAAGCCATACCAATGCACGTTCTGCTCGAAATCATTCAGCCAACAGGGGACTCTTAAATCTCACCTGTGCTCCCACACAGGTGAGAAACGCTTCCACTGCGACCTCTGTGACCGTTCCTTCTCTCAAAAGACAAACCTCGACAGCCATAAACGCATCCACACCGGCGACCTCTTCAAGTGTTCCACCTGTCCCAAAGCATTTACACTCGAGATAAACTTGCGCAACCACGAACGTGTGCACACAGGGGAGCGGCCCTTTGCCTGCACGTTTTGCAGCTTGAGATTTTCGCAACAAAGTGCACTAAACAACCACGAGCGACTGCACACGGGTGTCAAGCCCTACCACTGCACCTATTGCTCCAAATCATTTAGTCAACAGGGAACGTTAAAGGCCCACCTGTGTTCACATACTGGTGAAAAGCGGTTCCATTGCGATCAGTGTGATCGGGCATTTTCCCAGAAAACCAACCTTGACAGTCATAAACGGATACACACGGGGGACCTGTTCAAGTGTTTGGTTTGTGGAAAGGCCTTCACATTGGAAATTAACTTGCAGAACCACGAACGTATTCACACAGGGATCAAGCCTTACAAATGTACGTATTGCCCTAAAGCATTTTGTCAGCAAACTGAGCTGAAATCCCACATAAGGACTCACACCGGGGAGAAACCTTTCAAATGTAGTTACTGTCCGAAAGCATTCAGTCAACAGAGCAACCAAAAGATGCACGAACGAATTCACACCGGGGAGAAACCATACAGCTGCGAACAGTGTTCAAAGACTTTTAGCCAGCGTGCAAACCTTGAAAATCACCGTCGCTTGCATTCGGGGGACCTTTTTAAATGTTCGATGTGTTCGAAGGCATTTACTCAGCTGGTTAACTTGCGGACACACGAGCGTGTACACTCGGGTGAGAAGCCATATCGATGCAACACCTGCAATAAAATGTTCAGTCAGCTTAGTAACTTGCATGCGCACGAACGTGTTCACACTGGCATCAAGCCATTCACCTGTGACTTGTGTTCGAAATCCTTCGCACAACGGACCACGTTGATTAACCACAAGCGCTCGCATGCTGCTAAGGCACACAACGCAAGCCTCATGCTCTCAGCTAGGCAGTCTGCAGAGAGGGACCCTATGTTGTTGCAGGACAACGGAAGCAGTGTCGCAGGTGGCAGCACCGGTGTGAAGACAACCCCGAGTGGAACCAGTACTACCCCCCCCAGGGTTCCGACTGCAGCTAGTGGTGCAACAACAACAACAACAATCAACAACAACACCACCACATCGTCTAATGATGGCAACGTGAAGAGTGAGAGTTCAAGTATGAAGTCAGCTGCTACAGACTACACCCAGACGATGGCGGCTGCTGCTGCTGCTGCTGCTGCTGCTCACAGCCAGAACCAAAACAATCGCCAGCCAAACGCTCACATGACACCTCAACAACAACAACAACAACAACAGCAGCAACAACAACAACAGCAGCAGCAGCAGCAGTCCAACACTTCACTACTGATCCCCTCCCCGTCGGTCGGTGGTCGGTCGTCAGGGCAGTCGTTAATGCCCACCTCCTCGTCGACGTCGTCGTCCTCAGCAGCCCCCCCTCCTCACACCTCCTCCCCCTCGTGGATGACCTCCATGAACCTCCACGAGATGTCCCAGCGCTGGGAGGGCAACTACCTCTGGCCCCGCGGCTTTTCTATGACCTCGATGCCCCCTACCACCTGGGCAAACATGCCCAGTGTTTTCCCATGCAGTAGGATTGAGTATCCACCCTCAAGAGGAACCGCACCAACAAAGGGCCAGACCAGCCACCCCAGCACATCAAAATGACAGAAGCACAACTACCTGAACAACCCCACAACTATTTTATACAAACAACACAACACACACACACACACACACAAACATGTTTTTGATTGGTTGCCATTAATATTATTATTATTATTATTACTATTATTATTATCATTATTATTATTATTTTAATTTTTTTTAAATTATTATTATTATTATTATTCGAATTGGCGGAGTCGTTAGCGCGTGTCGGACAGGATGCCTTGCAGTATTCTTTCTGGCTCGCTGCACTCTGAGTTCAAATTCCACCGAGGTCAACTTTGCCTTTCATCTTTCCGGGGTCGATAAAATAAAGTACCAGTCAGGTACTACTGGGGATTGTTGGCCTTGTGCCTAAATTAGAAAGAATTATTATTATTATTATTATTATTGTGTGTATGCTCCTCTTGTGTTAAACTGAGTCTACAGTGTGATTACAATGTTTCCACAGTATTTAGTTATAACATTGAACTCCTCAGTGCCCCCATGTTCTCTTGGTTGGTTGTTGTAGATTATTATTAACCAAGGGGCCGAGGTGTAGCGTGGATGTTTCATAGATGCTATAAATTTGTTTGAATGGTCAAATCCAAATCAAATATATTTTTTCAAGCTGAGAATGGCTATTTCACTACCTACCATCTCCGAATTAGCCAGCATTGATAATATGGAAAAGGGTGAGTGTTGGGAATGATTAGATTGGGAGAGTGTACAAGAACTGAACATGTGGTGTTAGATAAATAGTTTTACAATTTCACTGTTAACTATAGTGTAATACAGTGGAATACATAAATAGATAGACAGACAGACAGATAGATAGATAGACAGACAGACAGACAGATAGATAGATAGATAGATAGATAGACAGACAGACAGACAGACAGACAGATAGATAGACAGATAGATAGACAGACAGACAGACAGACAGACAGACAGACAGACAGACAGA
>JAOPJM010001179.1:10485756-10496498 GCA_027124095.1 Muusoctopus leioderma | reverse complement strand
TCGGCCCGCATCGATTTCTCATTGGAGTCACCACTCTCCCAGACGGGTCAGCGGCCCACGTCTTGCTCGTGTTTCATCTATATATATACACTATTTATATGTCTATATATACACACTCTTTATATCAGTATAGATATTTCTGGATTTACAATATAGTTTACTTATAAATGTCTCCCTATAGTTTACCTATAAATATCTTCCTATGGTTTACCTATAAATATTTCCCTATAGTTTATCTGTAAATGTCTCTTTATAGTTTATCAATGTCTCCCTATAGTTTACCTGTAAATGTCTCTATTGTTTACCTATAAATGCCTGCCTGTAGTTTCCCTATTAATATCTCCCTATAAATATCTATCTATAGTTTACCTATAAATGTCTGCCTGTAGTTTACCTATAGATGTCTCCCTATAGTTTGCCGATAAATGTCTCCCTATAGTTTGCCTATAAATGTCTCCCTCGCCACTGAATACAGCTAACCAGTGACAATGTCTGTCTCCTTCTTTTCCAGGTTGCCTATAGCTGAAGCCACTGTACCCTTCTGGGGACGCGGACACTCAGGAAGACTTACTTAGTTGCCACTGCCAGCCACACTGTCTACATATATCATAGCCTGCTGTAGCAACCCCAGAGTTCTCTGCTAGACAGCAGCCATCATGGAGAGAGGCAGTGGAATGTCCATATATGGTGACATGTACAGCAAGCAGTTTCCTCAGAGAAGCAGCAGCTCACAGGCCCAGCGGATCAGTCACGGCAGCAGCCTCCCTGGAGGTAAGCAGATCTCTATGGGCCACCATACATTGGATGCCCAGAGAATACAGCACATAAGCCAGAATGTGTTCCCCACTGACGTCTATGGAAACCCGTTCACACAAAACTGCTACTTTCCTTTAACGCCAGAGAGAATGCAGCTGATGACTGCAGCGGCCCCTGGAGGGTGTTTTGGTGGGACCGGCGCTAGCGAGGGTTCGGGTAATTGTAACCAAAGCAGCAGCCTGAGTGGTGGCGGGGACAGTGGCTACCACCAGAAAGAGACGGCGCCGGTGTCCATGGCTGCTGTTGCTGCACCATTACAGAAGAACACAATGGTGTCGGGAAACGACTGCAGCTGCAGTAATTGCAGTTGTTGCAGTAGCGGCGACAACAACGTCGTCAACAACAGCATTGCCAATGACAGCGGTGGTGGTGGGGGGGACAATGTGAAGACCTCATACTCCCAGGCCGGTGTCGTGTCCTCCAGCTCGACTTCCAACAACTGTGGAGATACTGGTCAGAAAAAGTACATCCAGGGGTCGAAATCTCCTGGTGCACAGCCCTCCTATGCTGCTGCATCAAACCAGTCACTTCAGCGACAAGAGCGAGCGAGGGAGAGGCAGTTATTCTGTGATTTTTGTGGGAAACACTTCACACAAGAATACCTGATGCACAACCATCGACGCACCCATACAGGGGAACGTCCCTTCGGTTGCGACATCTGTGGAAAACAATTTGGACGAAGGGACACACTTCAGAGGCACAAACGCAACCACGAGCGACCACAGCAAAATAACGTGGCAACCACACCTGAGATGAATGATGGCAGAGGAAACATGGATGGATGCATGAGGGAGCAGTATCACCCGAAACAACAGACCCAACAGCAGCCAACCCCTATGGTTACAAATGTTGTTAGGAGGAACAACAATAGTAGTAGTATGAGTAGTAACGTTCCTCCGTCGTACAGCAATCAACAGGTGTCTCAGTCTGAGCAGCAGCCTGGTACCGTCGTTATCATGCCATTCTCACATGAAAACAACAGCAGTGGGGGGGAAGACAAAATGAGGTCCAGAATCAAAGGGGAGGCAATGCCGGCACATTCCGGCATGGTGCCACATATGTCTGACCCACATGGGGAGAGGTCATCAAAGATGTATCAGTGTGACATCTGTTTCAAGCCATTCGCTCAACGCCACTACTTACGCATCCACAAGAGGTCGCACACTGGAGAGAAACCCTACCAGTGCGACTTCTGCATTCAGAAGTTTGCCCGTCGCGACACCCTCTTGATTCACCGTCGCACTCAACACACGGGCGAGCGTCCGCACCACTGCGAGCTCTGCGGCGAGGCGTTCTATCACCGTTCACAACTGAAGATGCATCGCAGAGCGAAGCATGTTCTCAAGGCCAGCAACAGCAGCAGCAACAGCAGCAACACCAACAACACCAACAACAACAGCGACATACCTCAGTACAACATGAACAAAGATCACAACAACATGAACGTAAGCAATGAGAACGCAGGTGTGTTTATGTACAAGAAGCGTTACCAGTGTGACTACTGCTTCAAGCAGTTTGCACAGCGCTACTACCTGCAGATACATCGACGCATTCACACCGGCGAGAAGTTGCTGCACTGTGACGTTTGTTTCAAGAAGTTCACACAGAAACACTATCTCCAGATACACAAGAGGACGCACACCGGAGAGAAACCTTTCCAGTGTGATTTCTGCATCCAGAAATTTGCCCGTAAAACCACCCTCCAGATCCACCGTAGGACCCACACAGGGGAAAGGCCCTACCAGTGTGACGTGTGCCTCAAACAGTTCGCACAGCGGGATAAGCTGACAATCCACCGGCGCACGCACAACCCGAAGCGCCGCTACCAGTGTGACATCTGCTTCAAACAGTTTGCACAGCGACATTACCTGCAGTTGCACCAGAGATCCCACACTGGCGAGAAACCGTTCCAGTGTGACATCTGCTTCAAGCAGTTCTCTCGTAAGAATTCGCTGCAGATGCACACCCGGTCCCACACCGGCGAGAAACCATTCCACTGCGACATCTGCTTCAAACAGTTTGCCCAGCGCCAGTACCTGCAGCTGCACAAGCGCACACACACCGGCGAGAAGGCGTACCAGTGCGACATTTGTGCCAAACATTTCGCTCGACGGGACACACTACAGCGCCACAAACGTATCCATCTGAAGAATTCCATGAATCCGTCCAAGAGTAACGTGGAGGAACTTTCACCCATGAACAACTACCTATGGCAGCTGTAGGGTTAATGTGGAGAGAGAGAGAGAGATATGGGATAAGTGTGGTGGAGTGTGGCCATCGTTATGGTCTTGGACTCACCTGGGAAACAATACCTGTATATATATATATATATATACATATATATGTGTATGGTTCTGTGAGTCTTATGTATAAACATACATATGTGTATGTGTATATCCATACACACGTATTTGTATATATATATATATATATATATATATACATATATATATATCCATCTACTTTTGCATAAACATCACACATATTTTGTATATACACATCACATATATATGAATGTATATACAAACAAGTGTTTGTGTATGTGTGAATATGTGTATGGCACACAAGTGCACACACATAAGAAAGCTACACATTCACATGTATCCATATGGTTTTAAACCCCTCCCCCCAAATAAACTAAGAAACCAGCTGAAGACGTCATCTTTGACCTTTAACAACATTCTGTGTTCTTTCACTATTTCCCCGTGTACTGTGGGTTGGATAGGTCTATAGATACTGACATTTACCTGAAAATATCAGAGCAGTTGGTTGTATCTGAGATTCTCTGATCCCAGTATGTATCATTTGCAGGTGAAGCACTGCATTACAAACCCCCCCCCCCCTTCTTTTCAGGGAATAAAGAAACTTCTATTTTATTTTAACAAAACTTCTATGCAACAGCTTCATTTCACTGGACTGCCAAATATAACAACAACAACTATAGTCAACTATGTGGATTAGGGTTCAGTCCCACTGCATGGCACCTTCATTTCACTGGACTGCCAAATATAATTACAACAACAACTATAGTCAACTATGTGGATTGGGGTTCAGTCCCACTGCATGGCACCTTGATTTCACTGGACTGCCAAATATAATTACAACAACAACAACAACAACTTCTATAGTCAACTATGTGGATTAGGGTTCAGTCCCACTGCATGGCACCTTCATTTCACTGGACTGCCAAATATTATTACAACAACAACTATAGTCAACTATGTGGATTAGGGTTCAGTCCCAGTATGTGGCACCTTCATTTCACTGAACTGACAAACATAACAACAACAACAACAACCAACTGTATGGGTTAGGGTTCAATCCCACTGCACAGCAGCTTCATTTAACGGGGCTACCAAACATAACAACAGCAACTACAACCAACTATATATGGATTACGGTCCAATCCCACTGTATGGTACCTTGGCAACAACAACAACAACACCACCTTTCTGGCTACATGACACACCAATAATGTCCATTTTTATATATTCTTATCAATTCTCCAAATTTTTTTACATGTAATTTATTAGTCTATTGGTCAGTGGTCCATATCTATTGGTCAGTGGTCCACATGGTCCATATCTATTGGTCAGCTGATCCAGTGGTCCATATCTGTTGGTCCAGTGGTCCACATGGTCCATATCTATTGGTCAGCTGATCCAGTGGTCCATATCTATTGGTCAGTTGGTCCAGTGGTCCATATCTATTGGTCAGTTGGTCCAGTGGTCCATATGGTCCATATCTGTTGGTCCAGTGGTCCATAGCCACGAGGTCGTATATGGTCGACATGTTGAGAAGATCATAGGTTTTACTATAATATAGTAGAAGTGTCAGAGAGAGGACACAGCTTCATTGTGGACGACCAGGGGTTGTAAAACTATTGCCAGTTGAAATCCTACCTAGTAGATCAGCTGTGTTGTTGAATTGGCAGAGTCGTTACCATGCAGTATTTGTTCTGACTCACTGCACTCTGAGTTCAAACCCCACTGACATTAACGTTGCCTTTTATCCTTTCGGGGTAGATAAAATAAAGTACCAGTCTAGGGCGGTGGACTGGTGGAATCGGTAGAGCATTGGGGCGAGATGCCTCGCGTTCTTTATTCCGGCTCTTTGCATTCTGAGTTCTGAGTTCAAATCCTGCTGTGGCCTACTTGGGTGGTAGACTTAATCCCACCATGGGCCTACTTGGGTGGTAGACTTAATCCGTTGTCTGGTTTAACAGCACCACCACCTGGCTACCCTTGGGTACCTTTAACAGAGTCCACTCTGTTGCAAGCATTTGGGCAGTCAGGTCTCTGGTCTGAGGATACCTTCCTCCCTCCCTCCCACCAGTCTCGGAAGCCCTGAAAAAAAAGGGGGGTGATGGGCACTGCCTTCTCTCCTGACTAAGCAGTAAAAAAAAAATGTAAGATGCTTTTGTACTTCACGGGGTTCGTTTTTGTTGAGGTGTGCAAAGTCTGTGTTGTGGTGTGCAAAGTCTGTGTTGTGGTGTTGTAGAATGAAAAGTCAGTTGTTATGTCTATCTTTGACTTTGTCTGTTCATGGAGAATATTTAAAAGTTCATTAGGAAATTTAACTCTTAGCATCCTGTAAAAAAATTTTCTAAGTCCTGTTATGATTGAGCAGAAAATGATTTCTTTGCAGCTTATTGTATTTTGGGAGGGTCATACTGCCAATAAAAAACACACGCACTGTTTATGTTTTACTTTAGTTTTATTACCGATCAATTAGATAATTAATCAATTGATTAATTATCTAATTGATTGGTAATAAAACTGAAGTGAAACATAACCAGTGCATGTGTTTTTATTGACAGTATGACCCTCCCAAAATACAATAACATAAATAATTTAAAGGAACGAAATTCAGATGTGGGTTTCAAGGGTTTTAAATAAAAGGAAATCGATTATATCAAGACTTTTAAATAAAACTTTTCTCACCTAGCATGCATTGGAAGAGCATAGTTAGAACTTTGTATTAAAAATACCAACAAAACTGAAGCTTGGTCCTAAGTACAATTACAAACTTAACTATGAAATAGTAATCGTATATGCTATTCTCTTAAACAGACAGAGGAAATTAAGAGTAATTGGAATAATTAATATGACCTGCTTCAGGACATTATAGCAGAGATTGATTTGAACTCCTGAACTTATGAACCAGTAGTCTACAACTTTACAACTCACTATTCCCATTGAAACAGTAACAACAATTAGCCCAAATTATCAAGGTGAAATACTTGAGAACTGGTTTCAGTTACAAAAGCCAAAGAAAGGAGAGAAAGAAGAAAAGAAGAGAATAAGAAAGAAAAGAAAAGAAATGTAAGGAACCTGTGCTGTCAGTTTTACATTTCCAGAACGCTGAACAAAAAAAAAAAGCTTACAGAAAAATAAACTTAAACCAAAGCTGAATGAGAGCAAAGTAAATAAATAATAATCATAATAATGATAATAATAATAATAAAAATAATAAAGATAATAATAATAATTGTTGCTTTATAACTGTAACGTAACATTATTTATAGTATTTTTTTTTTAGAATAGAGAAAATGAGAGGTTGTAGCTTTCATGCCTATCTGAATAAAGCGAGTGAAGTGAAATGTTTCCAATTGTGAAATAAAACTCAGAACTTTTAAACCTTCCGACCAATGTTTTTTAGGAGGTGGCATGTAAGGATCTAATAAAGTTCATTTATCTTGCTTGAACTTAACAGTGGTGATGACTGAATTCAGAACAGTGAAGTACCAAAATAAATATACCCCTAAAACATTTAATATAGCTGGTACCACCATCACCACCACCACTTTAGTCCAACACACTACCACCATTTCTGCCACTGCACTGCCTATAATAATAATAATAATTTTTAACATAAGCACAAAGCCACAAATTGAAGTCAGGGAGGGGCAGTCAATTAAATCAACCCCCAGTCCTTCACTGGTACTTAATTTTATTGACCCTGGAAGGATAAAAGGAACAAACTGACCACGGAGAGATTTGAAGGCACAATGTAAAGGGACCCAACTAAATACCGTAAGGCATTTAAGAGTCCGATTGCTCTACCATTTCTGCCACTTCACCAATAATAATAACAACAAATAACAATAATAATAATAATAATAATAATATTAATAATAATAATAAAGCAATATAATGCAAATGAATTAGTCTATAGTTTCCGTCTTTGAAGTACCAGGTTAACTTCTTTTGATACAAGAGAAAAAGTTTCACTTGAAAAGACCTTTGACAGTGTGGCAATAAACATTCAAAATAGAATGGAAAGAAAGAAATAAAGAAAGAACTAGTTGGTAAGATGAAAAGATCACTTCGAAAATCAATATAAAACCTCAAAAGACCAGGTGATGGTGGTGTTGGTGGTGTTGGTGGTGTTGGTGGGTGAAACTGGATAAAATGATGTAATGTTTTATGAATAAAGATCTTTACACAGTTGGCTTTTGTGCTATCGTAAATTGATATAGCAATCAACAATAGAATCACTATTGTAAAGAGTGTCAACATAAGATAGGTTGGCATGGTTGTCGGAAGTCAGAGCAAAGGGTAACAGGATCGATTTCAACTGGTAACTAACTAGAAGAAGGTTTATGTAACTAATTCGTTTTGATATATATTGCTAAGTTGTACAGCTGGCTCTGATTGAACCAACACATGATCAAAGGTGTTCAAGCAGTGACCATCCCACCTTTGTTTAAGATATAACATATCCATGACTACATTATCCTAGATTCCCATGTCTCCTTTTTTTTTTTAAACGGTGAATGTGGTTCAAGGGAGATTTGGCTGCTATTCCTAGCAGGTCAAGAAACCATGCAGAGGCTCCTTTGTTAGTTCATATATCACTAAGTTATAACCACTGGAAAGCAGCAATACCTTAGATTTATGACAAGAGGGTGTGAGTAACTTAGAAATGCGAGAGTGAATGAGTGAGAGACAAAGGAGGAGAAGAAGGGGAAGAGAGGGATCAATACTGCTAAAATTGCTCTTCCAAATTACTTGCTTCTCTGCTGGGGACAGCTAGAAACCACACCATTTTACACAGTAAGTAAAAGCCTGGTCAACAAAACCAGATATTCTTCACCCTTTTAAAGCCCACACTGACCAAGTCTTTCTTCCATTACATGTACACACAACTGATATTATCTAACACAGTTGAAATACCACAGTGACTCAAATCACACAGGCCTACATGCTACCAATATAACATCTTAGGAAATTAGGTTTCTCACAATATTTTTCACACAAAAAAAAAAATACAAAAAACCCAGCAACAATTAATGCAAATTTGAACCAATGGGAAAGCCTCTATATAGTCGCTTGACTTGCTAAAAATAGAAACCAATTCTCCTTCAAATTATAATCCATTATCTTAAAAAAGGATTGGATAATGTGTTTCTAGATATGCTTCTGGAGTTGATAAAGTAGGTACCAGCATTGTACTGGAGTCGATTTAATTGATTGCATCTCCTACTCCAACAAATCTGCACCCATATGTCAATGTTAGAAATCATCATTATCTTATTGCTATTGTTGTTTTTAGCACCAGGTCAGCCCTGATCGAGCAGACCTACGATCAAAGGCATTCCAGCCGTGACTATCCCATCTTTTTCCTATGTTCAGGGAACCCAAAACCACATTAGTGCCTGTGTGTTTGTGTATCTCCCGTAACTTAGCGGTTCGGCTAAGAGACTGATAGAATAAGTACCAGGCTTTAAAAAAATAAGTACTGGGGTTGATTTGATCGACTAAACCCTTCAAGGCAGTGCCCCAGCATGGCCGCAGTCCAATGACTGAAACTAGTAAAAGAGTATATAAAGAATGCCTGTAAGTCCGTTCTAATTTACTTAGTTAATAATTTAATATATTATTCAATAGGATTCTTGCCTTTAAAAATATAAATTTTAAAGTAGCAAGTAACCCATCCATCCATCCATCCATCTTCCTTGCTCACTTATTCCTGAGAGGGTCGTGGGGGTAGAGTCCTCGGACACTCCTTCCAGGGGGGTCCTATCAGAAGCAACCGTCAGCAAATGATCCGGCTGGATCCCCAAGTGAGACCAACCGAGGTAGACATACAAAGGCTGCGTGTCCTGGGACACCCCAAAGAAGGTCCGGGAGGGAACAAACATTAGCAATTGGCAACTGGAATGTTACAACCCTTACAGGTAAGGAGCAGGAACTAGCGGAGGAGGCCAGATGTTACTGGCTAGATATAGTCGGGGTTTCCTCTACAAAGTTCCGTGGCTCTGGTACCGTAGATTTGGATGGATGGAAACTCCACTATTCAGGTATGGTGCCAACTAGGACTGCACAGGCGGGAGTGGTGATACTCACTAGCAAATAACCCAAATTTAAAAAAAAAAAAAAGTAGCATGCAGTCCTGAAAAGTAGCTAATCCGCTATTTGTATCCCAATCTGGCAACCCTAGTGGGATGATGAAGAGCCGCAACAAATGGTGAGATGGTGCGAGACCCATCCAACCCCTTCCAGATGGAAATACTAGCATAAAATGATGATGATGACGATGACAATGTCACCAATGACGACATTTTCAGATTTATATGTGCCACATTCGAGGCAATAACATCTGTTGGTTCTGCCAAAGTTTCCCTTGGTCTGCTCGATCAGGGTTGATCTGGGAAGTGAGGGTGTGGTGGGGGGAATGAATAAACACTATCAAAACTTTCATATTTCACTTTACTAGAGTTAGTTAGGTCATGTAAGACTGAGAAATTATATATGATGATGATATATATATATATATATATATATATATATATGTGTGTATGTGTGTGTGTGTGTGTGTGTGTGCATGCGTACGCTTGTCATCGTTGAACACCATTTATCGATCGACCGGTGACATTTGTTTACATCTCCATAAAACAAAATGCCAGGCCATTCAGTAGTTCGGTGGTATGATTCCCATACTTAAAATCAGTATGGTTGGTGACAGGAAGGGCATCCGACCGTAAAATGCTGCCTCGAGAAATCTCTATCCAACCCATGCTAGCATGGAAACACGGATGTAAAACAATGATGATGATGATGATGATGATGACACAAAATGTCCGCCAATGATATCCACGAAGAATTTCCTACTTTAATTATCAGATTTGATAATTTCTGGTTTCAAACTTTACATTATTTTATATGATACAACATTGAGAATCAATATTTATTCATTTTCAGATTTTGAAGTAAAATTCTTTCATGCACCACTAAATTATCTCTCACACCTCTACCTCTCATTCAGCTCAGAACCACTGTCATAATACAATTACTCTTCTATGTCATAATACAATTACTCTTCTATGTCATAATACAATTACTCTTCTATTTAACATTCAATTTCTATGTATGAGATAAGTAATAGAGCTAATATGACAAAAAGCACTTCATAAAGTAAGCAATTTTCTCATGATAAGGGATTTTTTTTGTTAATTTCTCAACCAAGATAGGCACAGGCATGGCTGTGTGGTTAAGAAGTTCGTTTTAAAACTATGTTGTTTCGGGTTCAGTCCCACTGCGTGGCACCTTGGGCAAGTGTCTTCTACTATAGCCTCGGGCTGACCAATGCCTTGGGAGTGAATTTGGTAGACGGAAACTGTGCAGAAGCTAATCGTATGTGTGTGTGTGTGTCTGTGTGTTTCTCCATGTCTGTCATGTTTGTTTATGTCCCGTAACTTAGCAGTTCGGCAATAGAGACCGATAGAATAAGTACCAGACTTAATAATAAGTACCGGGGTCAATCTGATCAACTAACCCCCACCCCCAAGGCGGTGCCCCAGCATGACCGCAGTCAAATGACTGAAACAAGTAAAAGAGTATAAGTATTTTAATATATTTATGCCTTGAACTGATTTTTGAATCAGTTTGTCTACATAATGTAAAGCTCTCAATGTTAGTTCA
>JAOPJM010001179.1:10425910-10442637 GCA_027124095.1 Muusoctopus leioderma | reverse complement strand
TGTACAACTATAGCAGCAGTCGGAACACTGTACAACTATAGCAGCAGTCGGAACACTGTACAACTATAGCAGCAGTCGGAACACTGTACAACTATAGCAGCAGTCGGAACACTGTACAACTATAGCAGCAGTCACAACACTGTACAACTATAGCAGCAGTCACAACACTGTACAACTATAGCAGCAGTCACAACACTGTACAACTATCCTGATAGGAGACTGCACTAACTTTGGCTAAGTTTGAACACCCATTGTCTTTTGGGGATTGTTCTTTGTGAAACATCAGTTGTAATTAATTCAGAGATGAGATGGGATTGAACCTGGGTCTTGTATTTTAGAACTTTAATGTGTGTGAGAAAGAGTTGTGTGGTGGTGGGTATATATATTAGAGAGAGTTGTAGATTAAGGGCGGTATATATATATATATATATATGAGAAAGTTGTATGTTTGTGGGTGTATATATACATGTGTGTATATGTCATATACTGACATAGTATGTATATGTATATATTTGTGATCAGCGAGCAATCGCGAAACTCAGAGTAGCAACAAAGAGTAATCTCGGTAAGAAAATCATATATATATATTAGGGGAGAGTTGTTGGGTAAGATGGATGTATATATTAGAGAAGTTGTTGAGTAAAGTGGGGTGTATGTATGTATATATATTATATACCCCACTTTATATATTAGGAGACAGTTGTTGGTTAAGGTGGGGTGTGTATATATATTAGAGAGGGTGTTGTTGGGTAAGGTGAGTATACATATATATATATAAATGAAGTTGCAGCTTGTTACATTGGAGAACAGATGCATCATGGGAAGAATAAATTAGCATATTGCAATGGGAAGAGAAATTATCAATATAGATTGTGTTGGAAAGGTTACCATTGCTAGGGCCAATATTTAAGAAATATGTTGTTGCTGTTGTTGTTGAATGTGATGATGATGATGATGATGCTGGTGGATGTTAGCACTGTTAAAGCTGCCTGAATCCATGGAGACCGTAGCAGGACCATGGGACTTCTTGTGGTGTCTCAGTTCGTCGGGACTGGCAAACTTGAGGTCACAGCTGTTACACTGGAAAGGTTTCTCACCTGTGTGAGACCTACGATGTACGAGGAGCTTATCTCGTCTGGCAAACTGAAGTAGACAGAACTCACATTGGTAGGGCCGTTCACCTGTGTGAGAGCGTCGATGGATGGCCAGGTAATGCCGGTGGGCAAAGTTCTTTAAGCAGATATCACAGCCATACGGCTTTTCCCGAGTGTGAGTACGATGGTGAATCTTGAGGGTGTCTTGTCGAACAAACTGCTTGAAGCACACTTCACATTTATACGGCCGATCTCCAGTGTGGATGCGACGATGGATCTGCAGATAGTCTCTTTGAGAAAAATGCTTCAAACAAATGTCGCAGCCAAAGGGTTTCTCTCCCGTGTGGCAACGTTTATGTGTTGCCAGGTAGCTCTTGCGGGCAAACAGTTTCAAGCAAATGTCACAATGGAATCGTTTACGGCGAACGTGAGTTCGTTTGTGAACCTGCAGCTTACTCTGCTGCGTGAACTGTTTTGTGCAATACGTGCACTGGAACGGCTTCTCGCCGGTGTGCATCCGACGGTGAATTTGTAATGTATCACGGCGAGCAAATTTCTGTATGCAGAAGTCACACTGGAACGGTTTCTCCCCTGTGTGGGACCTCTTGTGGACAACCAAGTATTCTTTTTGGGCAAACTGCTTGAAGCAAATGTCACACTGAAAGGGTTTCTCCCCGGTGTGTGTTCTCAAGTGAATCCTTAAAGTGTCTCGACGTGCAAACTGCTTCAAACATAACTCACACTGAAACGGTCTTTCCCCAGTATGGGTTCTTCGGTGCATTTGCATTAGATATTCCTGTGCAAACTCTTTCCCACAAAAGTCACAGAACAGTTGTTTTTGACGAGGTTTAACAGCCTGTTGTTGCTGTTGTTGTTGTTGCTGCTGCTGTGGCTGGTTATGAAGTTGCTGCTGCTGTGGTTGCTGCTGTTGTTGTTGTTGATGATGCTGATGATTCATTGAAGATGTCTTACATGTACTCTGAGGCTGTATCTGTTGTGAAGACTTCCTCGGTGGACAACAATTTGTGTTGGAACAACAACTTTGATAAGATGAACCAGATTTATCAGAGTTGTTAGCAGCTGATTTATGCAGTTGGTTTTGTTGTTGCTGTTGGTTATGATGGTGGTGATGTTGTTGTTGTTGTACTTGCTGTTGCTGATGATGATGATGTTTTGAAGGCAGAGGTGGAGATGCTGATGTTGTAGAGTGGTTGTGTTCACCGCCACCACCACCACCACCTGTCCCTGCTCTGTTATGGACTGTCCTGTTGTCCTCCGCTCTATCAACACTGGCCAAAGTGGTTGCCGGCAGATAGCACGGTTGACTGGCAAACATCTGTTTGCCGGAGTAGATATTTGTTGGGAAGACGGTATCTGTGGTGATGTAAGGAACTCTCTGAGACTGCATGCTGTGCTCTTGTGGGAAATGTTTACCAGAAATAGCGCCATGAAACATTAAACATTCACCCATTGGTGCCACTCTTTGGCTTCCTTGTAAATTGTGACTCTGTGGAAATTGGAGACCACAAACTGTATCGTGAATATTCTTCATTCCTGCAGAACGGTCCATTCTGCTGCTTTGCTATGGATCTAGATAAAAGTTGGTATGGATTAAAACACGCTTGATCTTAGTTTATATTAAAACTTCTATGGATTGGAATAAGCTTTGAATGGATTTAGATAAGTTTCCAAGGTGTCTGTGGATTACAGTAAAGTTTGTGTGGATTGAAACTAAATTTGAATGGATTAAAACATTTGATCTGTCTGCTGAGAAAACTGTTGACCTCAATAACCCCACAAAATATTTATGTTTGGCACACAATTATGTGCTAAATCTGTACAGGTACATTCAGGTGAGTGTATATAAATGTCAATGGGTATATTGGTGTCATTGAGTACAGTCAGCTATGAGCAAGGCCTGTCCGTGTCCATAGCTTTCATTTCATTGAAATTACATGTCCCTGGACATTTGAGGTCACCGTTTGTCTTAGGTCACCTGTAACTAGTTGGTCACCATAGTTACCAGATATGTATTAGTGGTTGCCATGGTCCCTGTTGTTTTGTTGTTGAAAGGCACAATGGCTGAGTAGATAAGAGGTGTGATCCCCAACTAACTTTCTGATGAAGATTTCATATGCCACTGCAGACTAAGGCTTTATGTCTGCCTTAGAAATGATTATTAGTGTTTGTTGTTGTTGTGGTTTTATGATGTCTGTAACCTTGTTACCTGGTGAATATAACTAATTCCTTGCCATTGTGACTTAAGTCATCTGTAATTAGCATGTCCCCATAGTTAGTCACCAGTTTGTAATCACCTGCTATTACTGTTGTTATTAATGATGATGATCACCTGCAATCAACAAGTCATCATAATGACCAGGTAGCATTGACTGTTCACTGTGAGGTCATCAGGTCCTTATCAAAGACCCTGTGTATTCTTCAAAAACATCCAAAGAAGAACAATGCAATACTTCAGCAGCTGATGTTCAATTTGTAGACATTCAAGATAATGTCCCATACAACATGGTAGCATGTGATGTATCCTCAGTAGTGTCCAGTGTCAAACAAATTCACTGCTGACCAGCACCTGGAATTGATAAAAACAAACTCATGGTTATTATTTAACAAATGAAAAAGGGGGCAGTAAATAAGTAAGTATGGGAGAAATGGTAAAGTGCTGCTTTAACCCTTTCGTTACTATATTTCTAATGAAATACACTGCCTATAATGTTCAATTAATGTTGAAATTTATAAAGAATTTGGAAGGATTTAGTAAAATAACTAACTTTCTTGTTATAAAGTTGGTGTTTGGAATATAACTTAACAAAAAGTTCTTATGTAAAATTATAATGGAAGGCTTAAATATAAATATGAACACTTTAAAACAGATGGGTTTTTTTTACCATAGAACCATGGGCGGTTTCAGGCGGGTTGGTTTCAAAAGGGTTAACCAGTACCAGACAAGATAAGATTATACAGGACACCACACATGATTACCAAACAGTTGACTATGTGAAAATATATTTAACGTCATCATCATTGTTTTATGTCCGTGTTTCCATGCTAGCATGGGTTGGACAGAGATTTTTTGAGGCAACATTTCAGTCGGATGCCCTTCCTGTCACCAACCATACTGATTAAGTTTGGGAATCATAACACCTAACTACCGAACATTTTGATATATGGAGATGTAAACAAACGTCACCGGCTGATTCGGTGATAAACGGTGTCAAGCGATGACAAACACACATATATATATACATATACGACAGGCTTCTATACAGTTTCTGTCTACCAATTTCACTCACAAGGCATTAACAGTTATAATATTAATATACTTAACCCCAATATTATTGTTTATATGTTAATAATATTGGTAATGTTGTTTAGTCTGGTGCTCGACAGATTCTGCCAAAACACTGCCTATAAAAAAAATTACATGCTAAATTTTAGAAAGGTCTTGCATATTTTCACTATATAAATATGTCTCTCTGGATTGTGCCTATCAAGAAGAGGTTGTGCCTATCAAGAAGAGGTTGTGCCTATCAAGAAGACACAGCAAGCATCCATCTTTGAAATTTAGATGACAACAAGAGTTAATAGTTACTTGTTGAAATTTAGGAAAAGTCTTGCATATTTTTACTGTTCCACTTACAGATTGAATTTGTATAATGTGTTAGATGGTCTCTTTCTCTGCATGAAAACCCCAGCTTTCCAAGATTATTGTTTAAACATATAGGAACATAAACAAGCGTGCTAATGTTTGTCCATGTATGTATATGTATATCATCATCATCATCGTTTTACGTCCGCTTTCCATCCTGGCATGGGTTGGACGGGTCATTACGCTCCAAGTCAGTTCTTATTCAGAGGTGAGGACCACATCACGCACGTACGTTCCATTTATACGCACAAACATACATTTATGTGTGTGTGTGTATGTGTGTATATATATATATATGTGTGTGTGCGTATATATATATATGTGTGAGTGTGTGCGTATATATATATATGTGTGTGTGTGTGTGTACTGAGTGCGCCTTAAACAATTCTCACAAAGAACGAAATGAACATTGATTTATATATTTTTATTTTAAACTAATTGTGTAGCGAGGGTGCGGTGGGGTGTTGGGTAAAGTCGATTTAATCGGTTCAGCTACATTACTAGATGTTATTTAACCCGTGGCAATGAGGGGACAAGACGATACTGGTGGAATTTGAACTCACACAAACGGACGAGATTAGATATCGTGATGGATATAGTTCGGCACTCTACTGCCACAGCCCGGTTAAGTACAAGTTAAAATCGTGGCAATAAGTTTATAGATAAACATGCTGTATAACAATGCATAATTACATTATCTATTTAAATAAGTATAAGTCTGTCTGTATGTCGGTCTATGACTATAACCCCATTCGAGGAGGGTCCTGCAGCGGAGAATTAACCATGAAGTACTGCCATTGTGCAATATATATATATAATATTATATATATATATATATATATATATATGTTATGGTCTGCGTTAGTATATAGAGAGAGGCGGGCGAAGAATGACACAGTGAGAGGGAGTGACACAGTGAGAACGAGAGGGGGAGGGAGAAGCAGATAGTCAAAGAGAGGGAGGGAGGCAGATAGTCACAGACAGAGGGGGGGGGGGGAGAAGCAGATAGTCACAGACAGAGGAAGGGGAGGAAGAGCATGAATTGTGCAGTTCAAAACTGCAAGAGGCTGAAATGCAGTTATAACACATCAGGCCTGTTTTATGATCTCACCCTCCTCTGTTGGTTGCAACTCTCCCATACTTACATTCACACTTATATCTCCATCTCTCTCTCTATATATATACACACGTATATATATATATATACACACACGCCCGCACGCACGACACGCATACACATAGATGTCTGCGCGCGCACGTACACATACACCCATTTATATACTTTAAACACTTGTTATGATAATGAAGCATTTGAGTATTATATATATACACACACAAATATAGATAGGGGGGTGGGAGGAAGTATGTGTACGACAGAGAGAATGCCATAATATCAATGTATGTCTGTGTGTATATATACACACATATATATATATATATATATATATATATATACATACACACATATATACACATACAGAGATGTATACTACATAAATAGACAGATTCAATTTGGGAAAGCTAACAAATATAAAGAGTGTAACTCACAGTATTGTGTGTGACGGGAGTCGAGGCTATCAAATAGCACTTCAAGATCCTTCATGAAAAGGGTGGAAACAAGCTTTGTGGCAGAATTACTTACTAGACATGAAAAATAATTTACCAGCTTTAACAACAAAAGAAATCGGTGTCATTGCTATATAGGTTCCTCATAGATATATACTCTGACATCAAACTTTATATTTTTTGTCTCCTATAAACTTTCATCTTTTAATTACTTCGCCAAACTTCTATGTCCGTCCATTTTAGTGTTGCTTCCCATTGCTCAACTTGGTTATACAGTGACACTTCGATATTATCATTCAGTGTGCGAGATAACGTGCAATGTTTTTTACGGAGTCAATTATTCTTAATACTTACCGTGTATGAGAGAAGTTAACAAAAGATAACTGTACATCTTACCTATCTATATACATAGATATATATATGTTCTAATATAGAGATGTATATTATCTCCCTTTGTACAATACTGTCTATTAGCTGTTCAACAACCCGCTTATATTTTGCCGCTAATTTAAATAATAAATTAGTCATACTGAAGAGTAATTAACCTGAGATTACTAATGATCAAAAAGATATGCAGTGATTAGAATTAACCAATGATTTTTTTTCTTTCTTAAAACAATCCAATAATCTCTAACCAAGACAGAGAAAAATTGAAATATCAGGAAAGACTACAATATATTTCCTCTCCTTGTAATCCACCAAAATTCTCACTTTTAGCTATAAACTGTCGCCTGTCTACGATATAATTATTTGTTAAGATAATTTAAAAAAAAGTTAAAGTCCATTAGGCCGGAGCTTATCCCAGTTTCCGTGGCGTTAAGCGACTGAGAGTGCAAGATTCCTCCCTGAACGGGACACCAGTCCGTCGCAGGGTTAAACCCCCAGCTACTGCTGCTGCTGGTACTCATTTTTTCAGCTGAGTGGACTGGAGCAACGTTCAATAAAGTGCCTTGCTTAAGAACACAACGTGTCGCTCGATATGGGAATCGATCCCACGACCTTACGATCGTGAGCCCAACCACCGAACCACTAAGCCACCCACGTAGGGAGGCCAGCCCCAGGTTTGATACGGGGTCCAGTGTTTACAATTACTCCAAAAAAATATTTGTTATAAATAACACTTTTATAGTTCAGTTGTTTATGGTTGTTAGGCAGATCTGAGAAAATTAACAAATCAATAACTTCTAGCTTTCTAATTAAAACAGCAACAACTCTATGTGAGTTACATTTAGATAATTCAGGTAGGTGGTGATGTAGTGAATGAGGCGTGCAAAAAATTCCAAATGAATTGAAATTTGCCTTTTAGTCGGAGAAGGAAAACAAAAACCCAGTGGCAATTGTTAGCGACTCTCAAAGAAAAGGGGAGATAATTTCGAGAATTTAAGAATTAATTTCACAAAAAATTGAATTTTCTGATCTTTGTTAATAGACAAGGGACTAGCAGTTCGTTTCATCTTGAAACAAATGGTAGCATTGTAGAAGTTGGATCCCTCAGATTGTAAATCAAAGGGATAAAGAATTTAATTTTAGGGGTCATAAAGAAAATACATTCTCTCCCGCTTTCCATTCTTTACACAAGAAGTCATTTACTGACCTCATATTTAATCAATAAAGACATCATTGATAAGGAGAGTAGCCTCTCTTGCAGGGCCGTGACTACAATATTCTCTTTTACTCTTTTACTTGTTTGTCATTGGACTGGGGCCACACTGGGGCACAGCTTTGAAGGGTTTTTTAGTCAATCAGACTGACCCAAGTACTTATTTTTTAAAGTCTGGTACTTATCCTATCGGTCTCTATTTGCCGAACTTCTAAGTTATCATGTGATATTTTAGGAGGATGACCCAACAAATGACCTGCTAGAAATAACAGCCAAATCTCCCTCAAATCACACTCTACCGCTTTTAAAAACAGTGACACACTGGATGAAGTAGTCTTATATACACAAGTCTGAAAATAAGATGAGGTGGTCATGGCTGGAATGTATTTGATCATAGGTCTGCTTGAGCAAAGCATGATGGGAGTTAAACAGGTGTGGTCATGGCTGGAATGTATTTGATCATAGATCTGCTTGAGCAAAGCATGATGGGAGTTAAACAGGTGCAGCAGGCATGGCTGTATGGTTAAGAAGTTCACTTTGCAACTATGTGGTTTCGGGTTCAATCCCACCATATGACACCTCAGGCAAGTGTCTTCTACCATAGCCTCGGGGGGTTGACTGAAGCCTTGGGTGTGGAATTTGGTGGACGGAAACTGTGTGGAAGCCCGTTGGAGAGACTGTTGTTGGGTGGTAGACACAATATGTTGCCTGATTTAACATCACCATCCTGGCTCCGGGGCCCCTTCAGCAGAGTCCCACTCTGTTGCAAGCATTTGGGCCACGTCTCCTGTCTAAGATAACTTCCTCCCTCACACCAGTCTCAAAGGGACACGAGCACTGCCCTTCCTCCACTGACCAAGCCATTAAACAACAACAACAACAACAACAACATTTAGAAGGAAATACTTTTACAATCCAGCAACAGGAAACAGCTGTGAAGTGTTAATGTTATATAAAGCAGATAGGGAGAGATATGCTGACAGGAACACAAGATTTAACAAGAAATATTAGTGTGAGGGCCATAATGCATACAGGGCCTATAAGAAGGGGGGGTTCAGCCGGTATATTGGTTCAGGGCCCAGAGAGCCAAGGAGGGGCCCATAAATATCTGATGGGCTCCTCCTCCACCTTCACAAAAAAGGTACCAGCCCCCAGCCCCATTGAATTTTTAGAGGATAACTCCAACAAGACTGCCCTTTGTGTCCCCCACTCCGGGGGCCTGAAAGCAGTCTTGTTCTGCCTTGCAAAAATTTCTCTCGGAGGCCTTGAATGCATGTAATAATATGTAGCACCTTCATAAGAGGTGTGATGTTATCAGAGAAATAAATATGATACTCTTATGCAAACATAAGCATATAAGTGGTCTTGCTGTGAGACTTTTCTCCGTGGATAAAATCCACTGTGAGATTTTTTTTTTTTTTTTTGTGGTTAATACCATAGGTAACCTCAATACATCATAGACTGTTATACACAGGTGTTTCACAATTGTTTTCCCTCCTCGGTAACAGGTACCATCTATGTCTCTGAGGCGAAGAAAGCAGAGCTTTCTTATATCTTTTCAGCAAATAATATATTTGCTAATTAAACACATTACTTGAAAGTGAGGGCTGGTCAGTTGAATGTTTGCTACAGGATAGGAACAAGGATAGGCACCTGCTGGAGGAGGGGCCTTCCCCACTGCAGTGGGAAGATACTGGCTGACGTTGTATTCACTGACAGGTCATTTAGTCCATTTTAGGACAGACAAACAGAATGGAAAATAGAAACATTGTGTATTATATTAATAAACGAAAAAATGTAACTACATTTATTATGAAAACATAATTATAAATATTAAAGTAAAAAATATAAATATAATATAATATTAAAGTAAAAAATATAAATATAAACTAACCTTTTAATGATTTAAAAAAAAAGAATTTAACAACATTAGAATAAATATAATACTATATAATCAACAAGTATATATATTTTTATATACAAGATCCAGACTTCTTCCAGAAAGCCACACTTCAGGGCTCCAAACACACTACCATCCCTTACACATCAATGTGCTGTGTTCTCTCTCTCTCTCTCTCTCTCTCTCTCTCTCTCTCTCTCTCTCTCTCTCTCTCTCTCTCTCTCTCCTACCAGTTTTGCAATGGTTCCTGCTCCTCTCATATCCAGCTGTATACCAACCTTAACCCAAACTAAGCCAACTCACTCACCCGCACCCTCGTCTCATCATCTTTACTGTGTCCTATCCCTCAAGCCATCATTTCTCCCCAGAACTAAACTACAAGCCCCCTGGAACACCTCTATACCCATGTTTTCCTTGCAGACATCAACCTAAAAATATTCATCAACCACATCAACTTCCCCACTCTGATGAGGCCTGCAAAATAGCTATGGGCTCAGCCCTTCTTTAGTAAGTAATTCACACCCTGATAATAATTAATAGATTAGATGTCTGTTTTGTGCATGACCTGTACCCACCCATCTGATATCACTAACAATAATAATAATAATTTCTAACATAGGCACAGGGTCAGAAATTTTGGGGAAAGGGAACAGTCAATTATATCGACCCCAGTACTTGACTGGTACTTTATTTTATCGAACCCAGAAGGATGAAAGGCAAAATCGACTCCAGTTGGATTTGAACTCAGAACGTAAAGAGCCAGAACAAATACCACAACACAATTTGTCTGATGCTCTAACGATTCTTCAATTGCACCCTAAGCCAATATTATTTATAACATTAATATAAGGCTAGACATTTTGGAGGAGGGGGTTGTGTGTAGCTGATTAAATGCCTATACAAAATACCTGTAATTATCGTAGGTAAATATCTCTTGGAATAATACAGAATACCCGTACAAATGTTCCAAATATTTCCTTGTTGGGTTTATCAAACAGGAAATTATGACTGAATCTCCATAAAAGTATTAAAAAAAAAAAAAAGTAATGCGCCCAACGTGGGGCTCGAACCCACGACCCCGAGATTAAGAGTCTCGTGCTCTACCGACTGAGCTAGCCAGGCTCTCACATTAGCGATTACCTGTATTTTTCTGTGTATTTCATTTGATTATTTTTGCGGTGTTTATGACTTTAATTCTTCCTGTCTCACTGTGCTCTGAGTTCAAATCCCGCCGAGGTCAACTTTGCCTTTCATCCTTCCGGGGTCGATAAAATAAAGTACCAGTCAAGTACTGGTATGGTTGGCCTTGTGCCTAAATTAGAAACAATTATTATAACGGCAACAACGATGTGTATGAGGATCCATTAGCGCCATACCCTATTAAACAAGCAGCTGGTAGCGGTGGATTGGACACTCCTGAAATGTATGTAATAAATATGTACTTTAAGATATTACTATTATAAAAAAATATGGTTAATCCAGCCCCACCAGGGGTAATGGATCTGAGTCGAGCCCTTCAAGTGAATTACATCACAGGTCGACAGAAAGCTAGATACCCCGTGGGGCTTTTATGAAACCTCTGTTATCAGTCACACGAGTCCCTTTCCCGCTTACAGCTAACAAAAAAGGAAGGAGTTCTAAGTCTAAAACAAGACATAAACATTTCCTTCAGAATAGTTACTCAGTCCTTTTTCTTTTCTAAAATTACAATTACGCATTAAATTGCAAGTTTTAATAAAGCAACATTATTATAAAAATCATTTAAGAAAAAAAATCATCCGCCCAACATGGGGCCCGAACCCACGACCCCGAGATTAAGAGTCTCGTGCTCTACCGACTGAGCTAGCCGGGCTGATATCGACGTCGCTTTTCCTATAATCTACTAATTACTAAACCAAGGTATTTTCATTATTTTTTTTAGTGTTAGTTCTGTTTGATGTTTATATATCATCTATGTATGCAATATAAGGTATTTATGAGTTCAACTGGATATATTTATGTACGTACACACGCACACACACACTAGTAAGTCGTGACTTTCAAGAGTGTTACTAACATTAACAGTGCAAAGAAATCCCATTGTAAACTAAAGTATAGCAGTCTAAATATGTGTTAGCTAATCCTGGTTACATATAGATTACATATGGTATAGATGGATTACGGGAGCCAATTGTTAAAAGTGTATTGTCAGCGAAAAGAATTGTTTATTAAACATCCTTTATTTTACATTAAAATACTTACTGTATTCGAATATCAAAAAAAAACATTTGACATTCAATAAAACCAGATCAAAGATACATATTTAATTATTCCCTTTGAAAACATAGGTCACAAACATTATTTTGTTTGTTGCCCTGGTCGAATAGAGATATAATCAAAAAGCGTTCCAGCCGAGACCATTCCGCCTTTTTTTCAAACATAGGGGATCTTTCTTTTCTTTCTTAAGACTAGGTTATGAATTGACTGCTATTCATAGTTGGTCAGACCTGATCAAGCAGACATATTATGAAAAGGCGTGCCAGCCATGACCATCCTGACTTTTTATGGCTATCAAGGACTACATTATCCAATGTGTCCGTTGTTGTTTTTATTTTTTTAAGACAGTAGAGGGAGATTTGGCTGCTATATTTAGCAGCTCGAACGACCACATAAGAGATCCCTCAGTTTGTTGTTTCGTTTTGTGTAAATCCATTTCCTTTCGTTCAACCCATTTCTAATTTCTCCATTCCACATTTTTTAAGCTACACTACTGCTGTACTCTTTTCCATTCCTTCCTCTCCCATTCAGAGATACATTTTTCAGGTCAAATGTAGCGATTATCTCCCTTGTTGTGTTTACATACATTGAACGTGTGACTTCCTCTTCCCTCTCCTCCATCAAAGTCTCTCTCAGTCTATCAACTCTTCTTACTTGTCCACACACACACACTCAGCACCCTACATACCTACCTCACTATACACACGATCACATCAACGACCACATAAACACTCTACATTTTTTTTGGACCCTTCTAAACTCACTTTCAACTAAAAACAACAAGCCTTTGTGTCAACCGTTTATAGGAAAAACACTTATAGAAAGATCACTATATATATATATATATATATATATATATATATCCGTCTCTATCTGTATATATATATATATATATATAGATAGATTTAAGAAGGGCAAGGTAAGTGAATGGTATCATTGTCTATTTCTTATTTGTTGTTAGTTGTAAATGCATGTATTTCACTCTCCTCTCTTCCCTCTCCCTTTGTCTGAATTATCAGCCGAAAGATAAAACGAAAATGTTGGTGTTCCTGTTAATTTAATATGCGTGTCAATCACTTCACAGATGTCTCATTATTGCATCGGCAATTACCATATCTCTCTCTCTCCCCAACACCGCTAATAGTTAAAAGAGCCGACTTGCTTCACTCCACAAAAATACCCTTACCCCAAACTACACAGACATAGATATATATTAAACAACATGGAAATATCTATTGTATATATCCTATACTATTCGTTAATTGAGTAGAGATGTGAGATGGTGTTAAATCAGTCCCCTACGTCTCTCGTTTTTACCGTTAAAACTATCCGCCAAAAAACGTGCTACACTCCATCAAAGGGAACTTAACATGCTTTGCCCCTTCCTTCACTTTGTATCCTTTTTACTTTTTAAATCCTTTGACAAGTTTCGAACTTGCTATCTGTGTGTAAGTCAATGGAATTATGAGGAAGATCTGATCAGAAATTCGTCACAATTAGAGCATGTCTGTAGTTTGATTGCTCAATCTAAACTTTCTGATCGATTAAAAATAAAAATATCTTCGTTATTGTCTATTTGCAATCATATATACGTCTGTATGTGTATACTTAAACACACACACACACATATATATATATATATATATATATATACGTATATATATATATATATATATATGTTTATATATATATATGTGTGTGTGTGTGTACTTTGTTATTAATATATGCAAACAAATAATTAAATTACCCATTTATGATCGTTCCATTTATAATCCAGACCAGGATACACACACACACACACACACCACACTAAACTTATTATTCAAATATTTTCACATATCAAAAACTATTTCCTTCCGCTTCTCTGATCTAGGACTTATCCCATATTTCCATATCATTGTTGACCTTTCGATCCATTATTATATTGAGTACTCAGGAGTATTGATCACCTTTCTATCCGGAACTACCGCTTATACTCACTCCCTTTACAGTCACACAAACCGTACAATATCCGACCTCTCACTCTAAGCTTTCCTATTATATCTTTTTGTAGTTTATCGTGATCGAAATATATATTTTCTTCTTCTTTCCAGAAAGTTCTAACTATATCAAACTAGATTATTTCTTAGTTTAATCTTGTACAGTCTGAGTTCAAATCCAGCCTAGCTCGATTTTGTTTTTCATCCTTCCGTGGGCGATAAACAATAAAGTACCAGTCAAGTATGGAGGTTGATTTATATTCCTACAATGCATCCTTGATGTGAATGGAATTTATAATACAAGACTAAGGTTAAGACCAACCCGTCCTTACAAACTGTGTGGCCTTGTGTACCTTATATATGATTTCTTCCGGGGTCGATATATTAAGTACTAGTTAAGCAATGGAGAGAGGGAGAGGTCGTGTACTTAATTTAGAACTCATTAGAGATCATTATTACTAATGATTTCCATAGCTGAGCTGGCTGAAGCCACTGTGTATTGTTTGGGCTTCCTTTCAAACTTTCTCTCTTATTGTTACTGTGTGGATAGCGGAAGTTTAACTGACTCGGTGGAGGGAAGAAGACCAAGCTTGAATATCAGCAATTTACCCAGCTTTTGTTTCGAATCCAGCTGATATTCAGGCGATATTACAGCCTAATATCCATATAGTTACTGTTAAGTAACTATATGGATATAGACTTCAGGTTAGAATCACACTGACCCCCTTCCACCCCCTCAAATAGTAACCAGAGTCGTTAAATATTCATAAGTTACTCCCAGTAATTCCCAGACTTCTGGTTCGAATCACATCGACTCCCAAACAGGAACGAGAGACGTTAAATATCTGTGTAGTTACTGATAAGTCACTCCCAGATTTCACGTTCGAATCACATTGACTCCCAATAGGAACCAGAGACGTTAAATATCCATGAGTTATTGATCTGTAATTCCCAGATTTCAGGTTCGAATCACACCGACCCTCAATAGGAACCAGAGACGTTATCATACCCCGTTCTGTTGTATTTAAACTTCTACATTGTTACATCCTTACCTCTTTGATAATGTTTATATAATTGGAACTGCTTCACTTGCGTTGCTAATGTTCTTGTGGAAAGGCATGGGCGTCACTACATCCCGTTATATCTCACCAGATAAAATATGAACCTTCAAAGTCTGTGTATGGGAATTTTATATGATTTGCTAACTTGTCTGTGTGCGTTCTTTATGAAATGTGTGCGTTGTGTAATGTGTGTTGTGTATGTGTGCGTTCGTTATAAAATGAGTGTGTGTACATGTGTATGTTGCTTTCGTTGCTTTTTGTATGTGTGCGTGCGCGTTACTTATGTATGTGTGTGTGTGTATGTATATGTGTATGAATTTAGACTTGTGTAGTAGTTCATTGTATACATTTTGAGTCTGTGTAAGTAGTCCATTGTGTGTATGTATGTATGTCTTATGAGAGTTAGTGCGTTTGTTCTTTGTGGGTGTGTATGTAGGTATCTATTCATATCTTGTGTGTGTATGTATATATATATGTGTGTGTATATATATAGCAAGGTAATCGTATACAGAACAGTATACAGAATAAATATTAGACTTATCGAAAATTAACTCCAAGTTAGACACAAAACAACAATTGCTTAGTGGCATTTGTTTGCGTAAATAGCAAAGGGAGGTAATTTTCGAGAAATTAAATATTTCTTTTTAAAACATATTTCTCGTGCTGTGGAAAAAGGGACATTCTGATCTTTTAGCAAGCAGCGACAACCATGGACGCGTTTCGATCTTGTTAGATCTCATCAGCATGGTATAGTCAGTCCTAAACTGCTTGCTAGATGATGGAGACGGACGATATATATATATATATATATATACAAAAAAGAGTCTAGTAGATTTTGCTGATCGAGGTAATTTGCATAAATAAATTTACAGGGAGTCAAGAGAAATAACTCGTATGAACCAGTGGCACAGATAGTGGTAATAAAGCAAGGTAATCATATACAGAATAAATATTAGAATTATCGAAAATTAATTCCAAGCTAGAGACAAAAAAAACACACAGAATGGACAAGAAGTCATTTTTAATATATTTCTCTTTACTTTCAGATAGAAATTATTGAAATAAAATGTACATTGTTGTTTACATGTGTTTTTCTTTGTTTTTTGTTTTTTTTTAAGTATAATTATGAAAATTAATCACTTTCCTAATGCCCCCCCCCCCCATCTCCCCATTCCATTAGATTCTTGACAAAGTCTTTCTGCTGCTGAAACATTATGCATTACAGAAGCTAAATCACTTTTATTCCATGCTTATGCCTGTCAATAGATCCAATGTATGTGGCTCGTTTATATATATATGTATGTATGTATATATATATATGTATGTATGTATAGTAGTTATATATATCAGGTAAAGTACCCCTGAAGGACGTAGGCATATCTGTCCTTCTTCCATCTTTCAGGGGTACTTTACCTGATAAACTTATTTTCAAAATTTCTCAATGCTTTAAAAATGATTCAATGTTTGCATATTTATATATATATATATATATATATATACATACATACATTCACACACATATACATATATATATATACATAGGCGCAGATGGCTGTGTGGTTAAGGAGTTCGCTTCGCAACCGCATGGTTTCGGGTTCAGTCCCACT
>JAOPJM010001179.1:10297518-10308644 GCA_027124095.1 Muusoctopus leioderma | reverse complement strand
GATATATTTTTGTAGAGATGTCTATTTAAAAAATCAATAAGGTAAAAACAACGTTATTATCACCACCATGAATATGTGTGTGTGAGCATTCAGGTGCATAATAGAGATCATATTCATGATTATATAATTAAGATAGTAAGATTACCTTAGGATCTGCATTGACAGCATTTGAAAACTGGGTAACCATACCATCAGTGGAAAGAACCAAACGACAGATTAAACTGATAGGGACATCTAAGCATTCCTTCATTACATAATGGATTGTTGCATACAAGAGTTTTGGTAATAATTCCAGAGAATGAAAACAGCTGCAGGAAGAAGAGAAGAGGGGAAAAAAAGAAATGTCAAAAGAACCATTAAATGGCTTTGGCAAGTAATACATACTTGTTTGGTTTGTTTACAATAGTACAAATCAAGAAAGCCAGTGAATTGGCACAGTTGTTAAAGTGTCAGACAGAATGCCTTGCAGTATTTGTTCCGGCTCTCTGCACTCTGAGTTCAAATCCCACTGAAGTCAACTTTGTCTTTCATCTCTGCGGGGGTTGATAAAATATAGTACCAGTCACGTACTAGTCTCGATTTCTTCTCTCTCTCTTTTCTCTGTCTGTCTGTCTGTCACTCTCTCTCTCTCTCTCTCTCTCTCTGTCTCTCTCTCTCTGTCTCTCTCTCTCTCTCTGGAAGAAGAAATTGGCTGTTATCAGACCTGGAGAGGGATGGGCTCTGCCAGGTTTAACCCTTTTGATACCAACCCGCCTGAAACCACCTCTAGTTCTATGATAAAAAAACCCATTTGTTTTAGTGTTCATATTTAAATTTAAACCTTCCTTTATAATTTTATGTAAGAACTTTTTCTTAAGTTATGTTCCAAACACCAACTTAATAACGAGAAAGTTAGTTATTTTACTAAATACCTTCAAATTCTTGATTATTTTCAAAATTAATTGGAAATACATAGGCAGTGTATTTCATTAGAAATATGGTAACGAAAGGGTTAATTAAATATTTCTATGTTTTATTATGAATGTGAGATGAAGGAGACACTTGTAGAATATTGTACTTTACCTGGCATTGTCTCAACGTCAGCCAGGTGGACTGAGCCATTGAAAGCCAAGTGTTTTATAGTTCTAGACCAGGGGTTCCCTAACTTTTTCATACGATTTAACCCCCTGGCAACTTTCCAAAAGTAAAATTGAAACATAAGCAGTGTATTTTGTTAGAAATATGGTTGTGAAAGGGTTAAGCAGGAGTAAGATATGTTACGGTTGTATATGATTGCTAGAGACATGGACATTGAGTGAAGAGGATGATGAAAAATCTGTCAGATGTGTAACTTTAATCTGCCTGGAAGATGGATCAGACATGAGATATGAGATGAGATGAGAGAGTGGATGGTTGGTTGGTATTGACAGTGTTAGATGAGGGGTATCAGAAGAGATAGCAGATGGCTACTGCTGGTATGAACTTGTGGTATGTACGAACTAATAGACTACACATGCAAGATAAGGGGGAAATGTGGTAGGAGCTGATAGCGGAAGATAACTGTGACAGAGGCAGCAGATATTGGGTCAGTCACACAGACAAGATGGGACTGAGGGGGACTGAGAGGAGTGACAATATTCCCTATAACAGACTTGTGTGGCCAAGTGGTTAGGCTGTTGAGCTCATGATCATAAGGTTGTGGGTTCGATTCCCGGACTGGGTGGTGTGTTATGTCCTTGAGCAAGGCACTTCGCTTCATGTTGCTCTACACCTTTTCAGGTTCAAATTAAAATAAACTCGAAGTAGTTTGTTTTGAGGTTATTTTAACTCTTATCATCCTGTAGGACACAGTTCCACACGGTACCACATCACCAAATTGACATGTATCTTTCAACTATTATATATGTGGTGAAAGGGAACTTTTTGTGTGAAAACACCTCAAGCACTTGTATTTCTTACCTGTAAATTTCATAATAAATAAGCTGCAAAAAACCCATTTTTAGGCATTTTCTGCTCAATCATTGCAGGACATAGAAAATTCTCAACAGGATGTTAAGAGTTATGTCACTTTTCTATATTGCTCTCAATTTTATCTATAATTAATTTATCTTCAATACAAAACTGATGATGTTTTCCCTTATTTTTCTTGTATTCCAACAGAAGGTCCAATGTTCCAAACCCAGTGGAAGTCTTTCACAGCTGAATAATACCTGTTGGATGCAAAACCACGAGCAACGAGTCAGTGACACCAATTCTTCGGTCCTACAGTTTTGGCAATGAAAGAAAGAAACAAGCGAAAGATTAAATGAAATTTTTAAAAAATTAACGAAAAAGGGAATCAACTCCTTTCAAACAGTGATAGGTAGTTCCTTTCTCTTATGTACTGGACCAAAAAATACTCTTTTTAACCCCCCAATTGAACATAATAATATCACTCATATTTACAAAAACTCTGATGCAAAGAGAATCAATCATGTTTACAAAGCTAACTCTTATATATCAAAACTAGTTTATTCCAGCCAACATAGAAAATATAGTTATTAAATGAACTGTTAAAGATGATGATGATGATGACGACATTAATGATGTTGATGATGATGATGATGATAATGATGGTGGTGATGGTCTGTTCCTACTGGAATGTTACTATGCAACCCAACACTGGCCTTTATATGTGTATTGATGTATATTTGTGGCCAAGGACATGTCCCAAGGAACGGAAGAGGACTCAAACCTTCCTTTCTGCTTCGAATTTCAATAAAAGTTAAATTAAATGCTATCAGTGTTATAATTATTGAATTACACCAACAAAACCTGTATTCTGTCACATGTCCTGTCTTATAACAGAACATGTCTTATATTGTCTCATGTTGTCTAATGTTTTGCCTTATATTCTATTTTATATTTTTACCTTCTGTTCTGTCTTATGTCTTTGCCTTCTATTCTATCATATATGTTTGCCTTATGTCTTTGCCTTCTATTCTATCATATATGTTTTACCTTCTGCCCTTCCTTATGTTCTGTCTTAAGGCTGACCAAGAGGTGAGCAGTTTGTATCCTTTTATCAGCACTATGCTGTGCCAATGGCCAACACATTAAATTCTCAATGGTTTGTCCACCTAACTGTAAATAGGTATCATAAGTAGGTTAAAACAACTCCCTCTTGAACAGAGCAAGGACCTCGTATAATTAATTGACAAATATTTTGATTAGGTTGTTGTGCTGAATGTAATGTGAAGATGTTTCATCACTCAGCTTTGCTATTGGTGGCACCACTCCTAAAGGTCTTACAGGTTTGTTTGTTTGTGTGGGTGAGTGGTCTGGTGTGTGTGGGTTGTCTGGTATGTATGTATGGGTGGTCTGGTGTGTGTGTGGGGGTGGTCTGGTGTGTGTGGGGGTGGTCTGGTGTGTGTGTGTGGGTGGTCTGGTGTGTGTGGGGGTGGTCTGGTGTGTGTGTGTGGGTGGTTTGGTGTGTATGTATGTGTGGGTGGTCTGGTGTGTGACGTTCCTGTTGGTTTGAGGTGAGGAGGGTGCATTGATCTAAAGATTGTTGCAAATCTTCCTAATTAACCCTTAACATCCTCTAGTACCTGGTTCCACACTACTGCATCATCAAATTAATATGAATCATTGAACTATATATATATATATATATATGTTAGGAGGTAACAAACTGAAAGAGCGAGTACTCAATACTTGAAAGAGTGTAAATATACTTTAATAAGATTAGAGCCAAGGTGTAGTAGCTACGTTTTCTCTGCTTGTATTCGTTGTTTGTGTAGTGCTCGACTGATTTGTGAATCAGGGGCTAAGTTATATTAGGAGGTAACAAACTGATAGAGCAAGTACTTAATACTATGCTTGTATATTTTACACTCTACTTCCCAGTATTGAGTACTCACTCTTTCAGTTCGTCACCTCCTAACATAACCCCCCTGATTCACAAATCAGTTGAGCACTACACATGAACAAAGAATACAAGCATAGAAACCGTAGCTACTACACCTTGGCTCTGATCAGGTCTCCAGTCTGAGGATAATTTCCTCCCTCCCACCAGTCTCGGAGGCCCTGAAATAGGGGGTGATGGGCACTACCTTCTTTCCTCACTAATCGGTAAAAAAAAAACCCCAATCCTCCCAGGGTTGATAATATAAAGTACCGGACAAGTACTGGGGGGTCAATTTAATCAACTGTTCCCTCCACATAAATGTAGGGCCGTGTGTGCCTATGTTACAAATAGATATTTAATTATGTCTCTATGTTCTGAGTTCAAATCCTGCAATGATTGACTTTGCAATTATTTCATCCTTTCTGGGCTGATCAAAGAAATATCAGTAATGTACTAGGGGTTACTTCTCTCAACTATATCCTTCCCCTGCTTATTTGCAGCCCTGTACCAAATGTAAAACTTATCTTTATTATTATTATTATTATTATTATTATCATTACTGTTGTTATCGAATTGGCAGAGTCGTTAGCACATCAGACAGAATGCCTTGCAGTATTTGTTCTGGCTCACTGCACTCTGAGTTCAAATCCTGCCACGGTCAACTTTGCTTTTCATCCGTCCAGGGGGTTGGAAAAATCAAGTACCAGTCAAGTACTGGAGTTGTTAGCCTTGTGCCTATGTTAGAAATAATTATTATTATTATTATTATTATAATAATAATAATAATAATAGAAAGCCCTATGAAAGAGTTAATACGTAAGGTGTAGATAATTGTAGCAGAGTATTTTATTCATTATATATGGCCGAGGTACATCGTTGTCAATAAATCTTAATTCCAGCAAAGTCCTGCTTCCATAGTTATGAATAGACAGTTACTATCATCGGAGACACATTTTACATGTATGGTAGCACAAAAGGACCATCTTTTACTGGTACGGAAGCACTGAGGGGGGACAATCTTCTCATGGCATAGTAACAAAGAGGATCTGTATTCTACCTGTATGATAGCACAGAGGAAACATCTTTTAGTTGTTCAGAAGCACAGAGAGAGAGAGAGAGTACCTTCTACTGGTATGGTGGCACAGAGGGACCATATTCTACTTGTTTTTGTTGTTTTAGCCCCCCCCCCCCCCGGTCAGTCCTGATCAAGCAGACCTATGGTATGTAGTTAGTGTGATTCACTGACCTATTGTTCCAGATATATCTTGCTTTCACCTTGTTGGGAACCACACAACACACACTGACATACATTGATGGACTTAATATATTGGTTGTATACTACACCTTTTCAGGGTCAAATCAAAATATACTCGAAGCAAATTAAAACAATCTCGAAACAAATGAAAATATCCTTGAAACAAATTTGCTTCAAGGTTATTTTAATTTGTTTCGAGATTATCTTAATTTGTTTCGAGACTGTTTTAATTTGCTTTGAGTTTATTTTAATTTGACCCTGAAAAGGTGTAGTGTTGCTTTTTTTTAAATGTTTAGGTGCTCTAATGGTGCTTGTACACTGTTTTGTTTTATTTTGCTCTGTCTTCTACATTTCTGTGAATGTTGTAGAGGTGGTGTTGTATGTAATTCCTAGTAGTTTGGCCATCTGTGTGGTGTGTGGTGTATCTATGTTGTGTTCAAACTGATGGTTGGTTGTATGTGATATACTTTGGTGGTGTCGCTGGTAAGAAGGGAGATGGGGAATTTGGTAGATGCTATTGTCAGTCTATTTATTATTATTTTTGTTTGGAGCCAACTTTCTAAGATGATTGCTGTAGGGGGGGGGGGGTTGCAGTAGTTGTCTAGCTGTGTCTAGGGAACTGGGATGATTTGACTGTAATATCATCTACATATGAGGCTATGTTTTGTGAAGGTGTGGGCAGGTTGTGTAGGTATAGATTAAAAAGAGTGGATGGGAGGACGGATCCTTGTACACCATTTTGGGAAATTGTAGGTTCTGGATGTGTTGCTATTGTACTCTACAAAGGCTTGGGTGGGGGAGGCATGTTGTTATTGTACATTATACAGGTGTAGTAACCTGGGGGGTAGTTTGCCAGTCAGCATTTCTTGTTGTTTCTTAGGGAGGTATTGAGTACGTCGTTTATTAGTGGGTAGATAGAGATGGGGAAATGCTTTGCTGATGCCGATGGCAATCATGATTGTCTGTGGAGGGTTTTTTGTTGTTGTTGAAGTCATCAGGTAAATTTTTGTGTGGGGTTTGTCAGTAATGTGGACATTAAGTGTAATAGTGTGATTCCATGTTGGGGTCACTGAGTGTAATGGTCTGATTCCATGTTGGGGGTCACTGAGTGTAATGGTCTGATTCCATGTTGGGGGTCACTGAGTGTAATGGTCTGATTCCATGTTGGGAGTGGAAAGAAGGGATTATGGATCAGTGATGTCAAAGATGAGTCTTTCTAGGGCTTTTAAGGGTCCACATAGAAGGGCGATGGGTCTGTGTGAAGCTGCTTTGGTTGGATTTTGGTTAGGTTTTAGAACTATAATCATTTTGCCCAGTTTCCCCGTGTCCACCCCCCAAAGATTGGGATTTGCCAGTGTTAGTGGGGGTAGATGTTGGTGAGTGTAATAATTCCTCTGGGCCCTCAGTGTTTTGGGTGTAAGTTTGTGATTTTGTTGGGCCCCGAGGCTTTTGAGTTTTTGGATTTCCCTATTAATTTTCTGGTATCTGGTGGAAGGATGGGGATTAAGGTCGTGGTCTAGGTGGGACGTGTGTATCGTGTGGCCTATATATGGTGATTCAACCTGCTAGAATTAGTAGCCAAATCTCCCTCAAATCACACCCTATTGTCTTAAAAAAGAACGCTCTGGATAATGCAGTCGTAGATACATTATATGTCTGATGGGATGGTCATGGCTGTCTTCTACTGGTAAAGTAGCAGAGAGAAAGCATATTTCATCTTTTACTTGTACGGTAGCACAGAAGGACCATCTTTTGCTAGTATGGTAACAAAAATAGACCATCTATTTGTATGGAAGCAAAGAGGGACCTCCTCCTCCTTTTGACACAGAATACAATTTGTCTGGACATTCAGACAATGCATCAATGTGCAATAGGTGCACTCTAATTACTGTAAACAGCAACAAATGATAGGAGGAGGTTCACTGGTGCCAGGGTTAGTGTGTATGTGTGTGTATATATATATATGTGTGTATGTCTATGCATCAATGTGTGACTACTTCAGTCATATATATATATATATGTATGTATGTGTGTGTGTGTATGTGTGCACAGCCATATATTGTTACAGGGATTCAATGGAGGGATAAGATAAGATGTTATGAAAGCCTGATAAATGGGGATGTGGTGGTGTGTATGCAGGTAATTAACTAACGCTACATCAACTGGATGCAGCTATGGGCCGATGGCTGACAACTTGTAGTGTTGTGGTATTCCATGTTTGCTTTGTTTTGTCTTCTGGCACGGTGATTCCAGTGTTGGATACACACCAGGAGACTGTCACGTGTCAGCTCCATCTCTGCTGTGTCACCCCACTATCACGTGTCAGCTCCATCTCTGCTGTGTCACCCCACTATCACGTGTCAGCTCCATCGCTGTGCCACCCCACTGTCACATGTCAGCTCTATCTCTGTGCCACAGTCACATGTCAGCTCTATCTCTGTTCCACCTCACTGTCACATGTCAGCTCTATCTCTGTGCCACCCCACTGTCACATGTCAGCTCTATCTCTGTTCCACACTGTCACATGTCAGCTCTATCTCTGTGCCACACTGTCACATGGAAGCTCCATCTCTGTGCCACCCCACTTCCACACATCAGCTCCACCCCTGTTGTGCCACCCACTGCCACATGTCAGCTCCATCGCTGTTCCACCCCACTTCCACATGTCAGCTCCATCTCTGTGCCACCCCACGGTCACATGTCAGCTCCATCTGTGTCACACCACCACATGCCACATGTCAGCTTCACCTATGTGCCACGTGTCAGCTTCACCTATGTTCCACATGTCAGCTTCACCTCTGTGCCACATGTAAGCTCCATCTCTGTTCCACATGTCAGCTCCATCTCTGTGCCACATGTCAGCTCAATCTCTGTGCCACATGTCAGCTCCATCTCTGTGCCACATGTCAGCTCCATCTCTGTGCCACATGTCAGTCTAGTACATTAGATGAGAGAAGATATCAACACTGACTCCACAAGATATTAACTGATACTTTAAGAGGTCACATGGTAAATTAACAATATTTCTTTTCACAGGATATATGGGGAGGGGGTGGGGGTGGGGGGGGAGCCCCTTCCTGCAGGGACTCCCATAAATTTGTAGTCTGATATTTCATTTTTCTAAATGTTTTCACAAATGTTAATGTGATAAATAATGTTTTCACAAATGTTTGTATTTGGCTCTACAGAGCTGATTTCTCAACAGAAGCCTCCTCCGACAACAGGTGAATAGCTTCGTGTCGTTTCAGGTGTGCCTTGCGGGAAAACGACACACCACACTCTAAACACGAATAAGGTTTCTCACCTGTGTGAATCATTTCATGCCTCTTCAGAGTCGAACTCTTTGAAAAAGTGTTGCCACAGTAACTGCAGGTAAATGCTTTTTGCCCCGTGTGGTTCTTTCGATGAATGGCCAAACCGTCTTTGCGTGAGAAGAGTTTTCCGCAGAACTCACAAGTGAATGGCTTCTCGCCTGTATGGATTCTACGATGGAGTAGAAGAGTAAAGTTTTGAGTGAACCCCTTCCCACACACTGAGCAAGGGAACGGTTTGATGACGGCATGGACCCGTTTGTGTTTCGTTAATATGGAATTTAAAGCAAAACCTTTCCCACATTCTTCACACTTGAATGGTTTGTTGCCGGTGTGAGTAGCATGGTGAGATTTCAACTGCCCTCCTTGTGCAAAATCCTTGCCACAGATATCACATTGATACATTCTCTTGCCAGAATGTAATCTTTCATGTATTTTCAGCGATGAACTACAAGCAAAATGCTTTTGGCAGGTATTACATTTGAAGAGTTTCTCCCCAGAGTGGGTTAGTCGGTGCCGTTTCAGAACATGGACCAACGTAAACTGTTTACCACAAATCTCACAAGTGTAGGCTTTCTCTCCAGTGTGGTTCTTCAGATGTGTCGTTAAGCCTGATTTCTGGGAATAGGTTTTGCCACAGGTATTACAAGCAAACGGTCTTTCTCCTGTGTGTGTCTTTTTGTGGCGCTTCAGTGCATACGTCTGTGAAAAAGATTTCCCGCAAACGTCACACGCATGTGTCTTCTTGGTAAGGTGGTTCTTCGTATGACTTAGCCATCCGGATTTTTGCGAGAAATTCTTTCCGCAAATCGAACACACAAATGGCTTCTCTCCTGTGTGAATCCTGACATGGCCTTCTAGAGCAAAACTGCGAATAAATGACTTGCCACACACTTTACAAACATGGGGCTTCACACTGGCATGGATTCTCATGTGGCTACGCATTATCCCAGCCTGGGCAAAGGCTTTCCCACAGATTTCACAGACATGGTTCCGTTCATTTGAATGACTTAATTTATGCATTTTCAAATGATCACTTCGAGAAAAGACTTTTTCACAAGAATCACATTTATATGTTTTTCGTTTTCTAGCCTTGCCAGAACCATTAGCATTCTTCGACTCAGTTGGAGGCAATTTTTTCACCTTATTATTTGATGTTTCAACTTTCTTTTCAGTTTTAGCTGATGAAACTGTTTCTGAAACTTTCACTTTTTCTGTCAATCCGAAAGTCTTGAGGAACTCACTGGAATCTCTCCGGTCTTCACCGTCACAGTTGTTAGCAACATGCAGATCTAAGTCTGACTGTTCTGTGAATGTCTCATGGCAGTCTTTACATTGATATGGTTTTTCTTCCATCTTGAACAGTTGACCTGTGCTTAAAGCGATTAACGACTGAACAAAAGTGAGACCAGTTGACTAACTGCTGTTCACTGTTGATGTTTGTTGTCCAAAGGGGGTTATTATACAGTTGAGTTGATGTTCACTGTTAACATTTACCCATATGTCATGAGAGGGAAGTTACTAAAATGGTGTTCACTGTTAATGGTTGATCAACTGTCATTATAGTAGAGTTGTTAACATGGTGTTCACTGTTAATGGTTGATTGTCATGAGATGGAAGTTATTAACATAGTGTTTACTGTTAATAGTAGATCAACTGTGTTCACTGTTAATGGTTGATCAACTGTTATTATAGTAGAGTTATTAACATGGTGTTCACTGTTAAAGTTTACGTTGATCAACTGTCATGAAAAGGAAGTTACCAATATGGTGTTCACTGTTAATGGTTGATCAACAGTCATTATAGTAGAGTTGTTAACATGGTGTTCACTGTTAATAGTTGATCAACTGTCATTATAGTGGAGCTGCTAATACAGTTGGTGTTCACTGTTCATGACTGATTAGCTGTCATGGAAGTGGAATTATTAATTCAGCTGATGTTCACTGTTAACGGTTAATTAGCTGTCATTAATACAGTTGATATTAACTGTTAACGATAGACAAAGAGAGAAGTTACGTTATAGTTGCTGGTCACAGTTAATGGAGATCCAAATGTCTCGAGAGGTGAATGCCATTCACATCTGTTCAGCTTTACTTCAGAATTAATTCTATAAATAATATTCCCTCATCAGATATTATCTGCTGCTGGCTGTTCAACAGGGTATTGAAGTAGTTTGAACTAATTAACTGCCAGTTAATTAGTACATCCTCCTCATCTTTCAGTTTCTGTACATCTTCCTCATCTTTCAGTGGAAGCTGGAGGATTTACCTGCAAATTTAGAAACACAAACAAATTAACATCACGGCTCATTATATTTAACCCAATCAATGCCAACCCCGCCTGAAACCAGCCCCTGTTTCTATGATACAAAAGCCCCTGTTTTAAAATGTCCATGTGTGAATTAAAACCTTCCATCATAATTTTATGTGAGAACTTTTTGTTATGTTCCAAACATGAAATTAATAACAACAAAGTTAGTTATTTTAGTAAATCCCTTCAAATTCTTGATTATTTTATGAATTTATTGAACACATAAGTAGTAGTCTCTCTCTCATAAGAAATACAGTAACGAAAGAGTTTTAACCCTTTTGATACCAACCCACCTGAAACTGCCCCTGGTTCTATAATAAAAACCATTTGTTTTAAAGTGCTCATATTTAAATTTAAACCTTCCATTATAATTTTATGTAAG
>JAOPJM010001179.1:10260335-10270456 GCA_027124095.1 Muusoctopus leioderma | reverse complement strand
GAACTGTGAAATTGACAGTTCCCCATACAGGATTTTTTTAAAAATAATAGTATTAAATATCTTGTACAAGTATATATGAATAAATAAACATACATATTATACATATATATCGGGTGAACATTTGGGAGTGCCGCAGTGCCGCAGTTCCTACCGACGAGCCGCCCCTGATGAACATCAACCATAACGCTGGCATTGTCTGAACCAATGGCAATCAATTTTTTAAATTTAAGTTTCAAGTTCACAAGTTCTTTTTTTTAAAACATTTCCAATACCATTAGCATCACAAATTTCTACAATAACTAATCTAAGAAAAGTACAAATAACTTTCTCATACGTCTTGCTTAATAAATAATAGCAATTACTAAAAGTTTTTTAACTGAAATATCATTGGTTTCATCTAGTAACAAGCTGAATCTGCCATTTTCAATATCACCAATTAGATCTTCAAAATCTTGACAAACAACATTCTTTATAATAACAGAGCATTTACTTGTTTTTGTGTTACTGTTGTTCATTTTTATGTTGTTATTATTGTTGTCAAAGGGGATAATTTTTGTTAGAATTATTTTTGTGTTGTTGTTCAAAATGAACAACAACAACAACAACAACACAAACAATAATTCTTAACTGTACCCCCCAAAATATCCCTATGGCAACAAAAACAACACAAAACATGAACAACTACAACAAAAATTCTTCTTAATTACACTACATGAACAAACATTCTTCTGTGTCAGCTACAGTTTAACAAAGTGAAACTGGCACGTTAAAAAAGTGAAATCACCAATTTTAAAAACAATATTTCAAGTACACTGACTGAATTGCCAGGTACCAACTGGGCTTTGCTTATACAGAAACTGAACATGTCCAAAACTTGTTACAAACACACTCACATGCATTTTTATTATGTCTTACACGAATGAAAAATAAATACTAAAAATGAGTCAGATTATTAAAATTATAGCTAAATTAGGAGCTAGGTGCTAAATCAGGGGCTCCCAACCTTCTTCGTTCCATTTACCCCCCCCCCCCCTGGTAACTTTCTGAAAGTAAATTTACTCCCTCTCTGTGTTGTCCAGTAATTTGAGTTTACACTTGAAACCATAATAAAACAATCAACAAAGAGGAAATTTAAAATACTGTTTTTAAACTTTATTATTTTAAGTTTAAATAACAATAACAATACAAATAGTACATAACAATGTTATTTCATTTATTTATGAACTAATGATGAACAACAGATACCAGAACCAAACACAGTCAGTCAATGAGAACACATCAATCACTGAAACTCTCTTGTTCTTGCTTTTCACCTACAATTTAGTATTTTTTCACAAAATAAGCCTACTTCAACTTTTCTTCTCAACTTCAGATTTAAAAAAATTATAATTGAATCAAATATGTACAAATCCAGAACCAGCAAATTTACCCTCTGGGGGTAAATTTACCCCATTTGGGGAACCCCTGTGCTAGATGATAAGAAACTGGAGCTAAGTGTATTAAAAAAGAGCTAGATTTAGCTCCAGAAGAGCTAAATTGGCAACACTGCTACCATATTGGCTCATGGCACAAAAGTTCTTTATCTAAGTGGAGTGAAAATATGGCATTCACTTTTTTTTTCTGCGGGAGATTCACGACATAAGCCAGTGCACATGTGATTAGTTTCTTTTTGGTTAGGCATAACGGCATAATATCTTAAGGGACAGAAGGTGGTAAATATGTTCTTCATGATTTCCCATGGGATGTAAATTAGCTTCATTTCAATTCTCATGGTCTTGTCTTGCCAGGAGTTTATCTCTTTCTCTTCAGTTCTTACTACCAATACACATATTGAATTGAAAAAAAATACAGTCTTTTCTCCATACAAAGGGGCAAAAGAATGGCTGTGATGTCATGGGAAAGAGTGGGTGTTTCCAACTTACTCTAATCTAGCTCACTTCTTGAGCTGAAGAGCTAAACTTTGAAAATCCTGCTCCAGCTTCTGGATGCATAGGGCTCTTGTGAACTCATGCCGCATTAGTTTTCTAAGTTTATTGGAGTTTCATAGACAGTCTCTTGTTTACATTGGACTCAATACCAGCACTTTGCAATAACCTTATTATTTATGGGACTCCAGTAAGATGGAGAATTTGAACTCAGAACATAAAGAGCCGAAACAGATACGACAAAGCATTTCATCTAACAATTCTACCAATCCACTGCCCTGGACTGGACTGGACTGGTACTTTATTTATCGACCTCAAAATGATGAAAGGTATGGTTGACCTCGGTAGAATTTGAACTTAGAGTGCAGAGAGCTGAAACAAATACTGCAAGGTATTCTAACAACTCTCCCAATTCACCACCTTAAAACTTTATTTCCAAATAAATAAATAAATAATTTTTAAACTGTAGGCAGCAAAGGAATTTTTTGATTTCAGCACAGCTTCTGGCTGTAAAGTTCTGAAACTTCAACCTATCCATTCATTTATTTATTTCACATACACAGCATTATTGACAGAAATGCCAGTCTCAATCAAACGTTTGTCAAATGGTTAGATAACCATGGAAACAAGACACATTCTGTTTCAGGCTCAGATAGATTTTTACTTTTCTTATGGTATAGGCAAGCCTTTACTCATGTCAATATCCTGACATTTTAGTCATCTAAAACATAAGATTCAAAACCCATCAGACATATTTCATATTTTTTTTTTACATTCTAAAAATTATGATTATAATTTTTTGAACTGTTAACCCTCATATATCATCATCATCATCATCGTTTTTACATCCGTGTTTCCATGCTGGCATGGGTTGGACAGAGATTTTTTGCGGCAATATTTTACAGCCGGATACCCTGCCTGACACTAATCGTTTTAAATATGGGAAGTATACCACCAAACCGCCAATCGGCCGGACATTATGTTTTATGGCTAATGTAAACAAACATCACCGGCTGCTCGGCAATAAACGGTGTCAAGTGGCGACAGGGACATGCACACACACATATATACGTATATATATATACATATACGACAGGCTTCTCTCTCAGTTTCCATCTGCCAATTTCAGTGATAAGGCATTGATCAGCCCGAGGCTATAGTAGAAGACACTTGCCCAAGGGTCGACAAAGTGGGACTGAACCCGAAACCACATGATTGCAAAGTGAACTTCTTAACCACACAGCCATGCCTGTGCATTTAGAGATGAAAAATGTTTTAATATTTACATCTACACGACATTTTGATGAGTTTTATCTCTGATCATCATCTGGTGTTTTATTCCTAGATATGTGCACAGTACTGGCCTGGATTCAAACTTGGAACCTTTATTTCTAATCTTACGGGTGGTAACACTCTTTTCCACTAGGCCACTGATGCATCTTGGAGTAACACATCCATGAATGATGATCAGAAATTAAACCAATGGAAATGTAGTGTAAAGATGCAAATATTAATATATTTTCCATCTCTAAAGGTAAGGTTAATAGTCTGAAAAATTATAATCGTATTAACAACAGCACATCTTAAACATTTATACATTTAACCCCTTCGTTACCATATTTCTAATGAAATACACTATCTATGATTTTCAATTGATTTAGAAAAAAATCAAGAATTTAGTCGGATCTAGTAAAATAACCTACTTTCTCGTTATTAAGTTGGTATTAGGAACATAACTTAACAAAAAGTTCTTAGATAAAATTATAATGGAAGGTTTAAATTTATATATGAACACTTTAAAACAAATTGTTTTTATCATAGAACCAGGGGTGGTTTCAGGTGGGTTGGTATCAAAAGGGTTAAAGAAGAAATTTAAATACTTAAGAGTGATGGAAGGAATTTAGCTGGTTCGTTCACTAATAAAAAGGTTTTTTTATGGAAATAGTTTTGAAAAGTGACAGCTAAAGGGAAGAAGAAAGAGATGATAAGTGTTCTGTGGTTCACTGTTGGCCGGTAGTATCAACATGAGGGGTGACCATCACTTCTGCTAATTGCTTTGTAGTGTAGACTGGTGCGGTAGCAATATTTACTGGTGTACTGATCGGGTACATCTGCAGGGTGGGGAACATCTGTGCTGTGGCAGCGTTCATCTGTATGGTGGTAGGGAACATCTGTGCTGCCGTCGGCGACATCTGTATTGTGGTTGGGAAGATCTGGGCCATTGAATACATTTGTACAGTCTGAGCTCCAGTAGTTGTTGTCGCAATTGCTGAATAGAGTTGTTGTTGTTGCTGTTGCTGTTCTTGTTGCTGTTGTTGTTCTTGTTGCTGTTGTTGTTGTTCTTGTTGCTGTTGTTGCTGTTGTTGTTCTTGTTGCTGTTGTTGCTGTTGTTGTTGCTGTTGTTGTTTTTGCTGAACTATTTCAGTATTGATAGTGTTGTTGTGGCTGATAATATTGTTGTTGTCAACAGTGGTTGTTGTTGTTATCTGTTGTGGTTGAGGTTGGTTGAGATCAACTTGACACATTGCAGGTTGAGGTACGACCTCCGTGCCCACCGCTACTGGTAGAACCTCTGTACTCACTGGTACTGGTAGTAGAACCTCCGTACTTACCGGTACCGCAAGCTCTAACTGTGTATCAGGTTCAACTTTCAACTGGGAGACTTGAGGTACGCAACTCAGTTTCCGGCGACCTTTATTTGGCTGGTTGTGCTTGACCAGGTGGTCATGGCGAGAAAAGGCAAATCCACATATCATACACTTGTAAGGGCGTTCTCCAGAGTGAATTCTCTTGTGGACCTTCAGATGGTCCCGTCGGGACAGTGCCTTGCCGCAAATGTCACATTTAAAGAGCTTCTCTCCGTGGTGGCTGCTCATGTGTCGTACTAGATGGTCGTTGCGCGAGAAAGCGTAACCACACATCTCGCATCGGAAAGGCCTCTCCCCAGTTTGGGACCGTCTGCCAGTCTTCACCGGTGGCTGGCTGTAATGAGGTTTCATGTGAGAATGATGTTCGTACTGATGGTTGTGATGACCATGGATGTGATGATGATGGTGGTTGTTGTTGTTGTTGTTGCTGCTGTTGTTGTTGTTGTTGTTGTGGTGGTGGTGGTGATGATGGTGATGGTGATCATTATTTTCAGAACCGGTGCTGAAATCAAAACAGTCATTGCCAAATACTTTCTTTTCTTCCACCTCGACAAGCTCAACCACTGCCTGCTGTAATGTCTGCGGCTCGGAACACTTCACCTTCATCGATGCACTACTCATGTTGTTCTCTGTCTGCTGCAGCTGTGTATGCACAACAGTTGCTATTGGTGTTGCAGCTAATGACTCGATAGATGCAAACCCTTTGCCACTGCAAATATTGTTGTCCGATGTTGACTTCCCAATAACAACTTGGTGGGATGTCATGGTGTCATCCATTACCACGGCAACCGCAGTAAAAAAAAAAAAAAAAGGGCAAACAAGCAAAATTAAAGTCGAACCTTGTAAAAGATGAGAAGTGTGTGTTATTAGAAATGTAGATCCTCTCTAGCAGCAGCTGGCATATATGATGTGTGGAGCAGATTCTTCATTACCACCATGTCTGTTTGTGTGGAACAGCTGAGAAATACTCCAGGGTAACAACACAAAACAGTCGTCATTTAGGGTAATATAGAGTTAGACATCATTATACACATTGGTTGATGGAAATATCTTACTGGTGGTGAGAGGAGAGGAGCACTGTAAGGAGATTAATTTGGGGGTGAGGAGATTTTGTTGTGATGAGAATATATCTTTCAGAGAAGTATTGTTATAAATAGGAGGAGAATTACATCAGAATTGTGACTGTTGATGTCTTTTTGTGTTGCAGACGACTTCTTTGTGTGGTGCTCAGTCAGCAGTTCCCTACAATATAAAACAAGGAAAGTATTAGAGAAAGTAAAGAAATAACAATGGACGGCATTGGAAGGAAGATGTAGACATTGAGTTATATTCACTCAAAGTGTGTGTGTGTGTGTGGGGTTATTAATAGATATGATCAAAAATGGACATGATAAGATGGGTTTTGGGGGAAAAGAGGGTCAAATTACAAAACATCTCAAGAACTCTGGAAATAAAGACAAATGGTAAAAAAGTGATGAGAATTTTCTTTTTTTTTTACAGTACTTAGTGTCAGAGGAGGAGGGACAGAACCCATGACCTTTTAAGCAAATCCAGAGAAAGGCCACTTGACTGATTGGCATAAGGTCGCTTACAGACACACTCCAGCCCCTAGTCCACAGACATGCTGTCTCCTCTCTCTGCCTTTTCTACTGCTACTACAATGGCCTCTGCTCTTTGGAGTTGGCTAGTCTCATGCCACCTCCACTTAAGCACTCCTAACTCACTCGTCTCTCCTCCTCTCATCACCCATGTTGTGTCCAACTCTGTAAGTCCCACACTAATCACTACACCCAGTCCTTCCACCCCAGAACGTTGGCTCTCTGGAATTCTCTTCCCACTCATGTCTTTCCTGCAGGTGTCGACTTGCAACAGTTCAAGTGGGACAATAATGGGAATAATCTCTCCGGTCTCGGAGGCCCTGTGAAGGCCATGGGCACTGCCCCTTCCCCCAGACACAGAAAGTAAATAAAAAAAGAGCATTCGGGCCAGGTCTCTGGTCTGAGGATACTTTCCTCCCACCAGTTCAGTTCGGAGACTCTGAGAAAGGGTGATTGGCACTGTCCTCGTTCCTGACTAACCGATAAAAAAAAAAAAAAAGTGGAAATGTTATTTTTCTCTCTCTCAGATGAAGAGACAACCCCGAAACGTCATCTTCCTCTACGACATACGAACATAAACAAACTGAAGAACTTCACTGTACACAACTGTTACCGATGCAGACCACCACCAGTTTCTCTTGTTTTTGTTTGTGTTTTATTTTTAACTTTTTATTATACATTTTCAAATTTGAAACTATTCTAAATTTAAAAAATAACTCATTAACTGCGGAATGTCAGTTTTCTCAGGTCATAAATTTAGATTTACATATAATTATAATCTAAAGGATTCCAGATTTTCATTTTCCCCCGCCAAACTAAATAAAAAAATAAAAAAATATCAGTTTCACAGCAAAGACAATCTGAACGGTTAAAACAAATCGAAAGGGGTGGACACACTCAGAGGCAATCTCCACCCCACCCGGGCGCAAAATTTCCTCTGGGTTATTATACGTGTTAATTAAGGTAGGGACGCTAAAAAATGCCTTTGCCCCTCCGATTCTGGGCGCTGAGAAAACTTGTTACACCACTGGACACACTATTAATGATTCAAAGTTGACCTAGGCGGGATTTGAACTCACTGCGCTCTGAGTTCAAACCCCGCCTGGGTCAGCTTTGCCTTTCATCCTTCTGGGGTCGATAAAACAAAGTACCATTCAAGTACTGGGGTTATTGACCTTGTGCCGATGTTAGAAACAATTATTATTGATTCAAATGAACACAAATACACACACGTCTGTATAACTGCCTATGTGGTCACTGAACCGGCTAGAAACAGCAACCAAGTCACCCTCAAATCGATGCCCTACCATCTCAAAAACAAAACAAAAAAGGGACACATTGGATAATGTAGTCCTAGATACGCAAAATCTGAAATAAAAGATGGGGTGGTCATGGCTGGAATGTCTTCGATCATAGGTTGGCGCGATCAGGGCTGATTCAGTGTTAAACAATAATAACTACACTCAAAATATATAATGGTAGACAGTAATATATTTAGGTGAGAGGCTGTTAGTAAAATGCCCGCCAATATTAACTTGGACATGGAAGCATATAGAAGCTATGCTGTCATTTAATATTAAATATTAATAATATAAGCAAAGAAACATGTTGATGGATTTTCTGGAAACGAAAGCCAGAAATTGTTAGTTGTTTCGTTTCAAATGCTGGTTTTCCCTCCGAATTGATATTAGAGAAAACAGTAGAAGAGAGAGAAAGTGAGTGTGATATATATAGAGAGAGGGGGATATAGCAAAGAGAGAGAGAGGGTGAACAAATAGCAAGGGAGAGAGGGGGGGGGTGAACAAATAGGAAGGGAGAGAAAGAGAACGGGGAGAGATAGCAGGGGGAGAGTGAGTGAGGAGATATAACAACAGAGAGAGAGAGAGAGGTAGCGATGTATAAAAAGGGAGAAAGACAGAAAGATATATAATGAGAGAGGAACTGAGCGCGAATTCAAAGAATTGGAGAAAGGTTTTTGCCTTGAAATTCACGAAGAAAACTAAAATACTAAGCTATTTCCAAACACAACAGCAATGCATGTTTGCCTTTATCACACAAAAGGCAGCTAAGCATGTGTAACAGTGACCTTATACCAAGTAGGTCTTATTTAGTTAAAAGCCCATAACAATTTAGATCTGTTTATTTTCCTTCGATCGTTCTACAAAATTCTTCGACAACATCTCGACAAACAGCTTCCACCGGACGAGTAATGATGTGAAAGCAGACAATGTGATTTGGAGACTTCTCATAGGTATCTATACATCTATATCTTCACCTCGTTCTAGATATATGCATAACATATACCTCTGTATCTATGCTTACATTTGTATTGTCGCAATAGCAATAGTCCATAACTTACCTTTTTGACGAAATATTCTGCTCTAACAGTGAAAGAACCATAAATATTGTCCATGATAATTAAAATCGGTCACTTTGGAAGGTGTTCCCTGTGATAGGGAAGACCAAAGTTTTTATAAGATGACCGAGAAAAAGCCATCGATGTAAACACAGGGGAGGTAATCATTGCACTGATCAACACCAACTGGATTTACTCCAGTTTATCTCATTAAAAAATTATTAATTAGCTAAATGAGTGATGTAGATCAGACATAGATATATTTACGAGTTTATTTCGAAGTAATTTTTTACTGATCAAAGTCGATAAATGACGAAGAAATATTTCCGAGAATTTCCTAAACAGTGGAAATCACACCGCCGACACCGGTTTCCCCTCATTGTTCTCATCCAGACAAAGAAAGCTGGAAAGGTCAGCTTTTGGCTGGGTTCTCTGATATATTCACACTTAACTCTCGATAGTCTCTCACCTTGGTCACTAAATAACACCGAATCAGCAATAAATATCTCCCATTACTGTTATTTAATGTTATCCAAATAAAATTAGATTTTACAGGAATATTCTATGTAGTTTCTTTAGTTTTTTTGTTTTTTTTTACATGTATTTTTCTTTTAAATATTTTCATTAATGTTCTAAAATTTACTGCAGCTCTCAAAGTGTACGACTAGGTTTCGATTTACTTACAGCGTTAAATTATTTCCGAAGGGCGAGAACGTCAGAACCTTTATTTTCCCCATCTCCCTTTATATTTCAAACTTTATGTAATAAGTTAAAGCTTTAGGAATATTTGAAAGTAGTGTGGCGTATATGGAGAAGGGAGGTTCTTAGCATGCACACCTTCATGTCAATTGGCTAATGATACAAGCAGATATACGGCCATGAGTTGATATAAGCTGTTACATGGCAAAGGGCTGATGATACAAGCTATAAATAATATATTGGGATTTTATAATATCAGTTGAGACATAAACATGGAGGGGCAGCTTTCTACATAATGAGATATTATTGTAATAAGGTCACCACTGATCAACAGGTTGTTATATTGTAACTAGTGGGTACCCGTGGAAAATCCACGGGTGATAAATGTTCAGTTTTATAGTAAATCACGGTTGGCAAAGTATAATTAAAGGGATTAATTGAATAAAATACATGTTCCTCTTTAATCGCACGAAACTTGAGTTACTGATGTAGCTTTACAGCTATAAATAAATTATATACACCCTCAATATTTGATGTATTGAGTCCTATTTCTCCAGTTTGTACATCATAACCTATATATATATATATAACTATATGCAATTTATACATAGACAGTTAAACATATGTACATTTCTACTCAGTAATACAACATCAATGAAATACATATTAAACTAATGTAAGACTATATAATATAAGAGTACCTCCTTCATTCTTTATAGAGAAGAATGGAAATCTTCATTTTAAGAAAAGGTTGTCAATGTGGCTATATACAACTGTGAGGAGAATTGTTCAAGAGAGTGTAGCGACTAGCCTGGCAGAAGAGAGTGTAGCGACTAGCCTGGCAGAAGAGAGTGTAGCGACTAGCCTGGCAGAAGAGAGTGTAGCGACTAGCCTG
>JAOPJM010001179.1:9906877-9919133 GCA_027124095.1 Muusoctopus leioderma | reverse complement strand
CTGGGGTCGATCTAATCGACTTCAAGGCGGTGCCCCAGCATGGCCCCAGTCCAATGACTGAAACAAGTAAAAAAGTAAAAGAGTACTAATTTAGGCTTGCCTGTAATTATAATAGTTTGTTTAAGTTATTAACCTCTGTGGCATTCTTGTTTGTATGCTAAGGAAAGACATGATATTACTTAGATCTTCAAGATTACAACTAGCAGAATAAGGCTTAGTCTTAACAAGAATTTCATGTTCAAACATCAAAAGTTACAATATCACCAATATAAAATCAGCAAAAATAAAACCCTCCAAAAACTCTCTTATTTTCTAAGAGAAAATAATTTAATGAGTAAGCCAAATATTTAGATGTTGTTTGATAGTGAACTTTAAATAAAAATTAATCTAGCATTCACCATTTTATTCCCCCCACCCCACCCACACACACTTATCTTGCAATACAGAATCTTTTCATGCATCTTGATCCTATGTTACCTCATATGTGAGGCTCATTGTTCTTAGATCTGACTCAGTCTCTTTCCAAGCCTCTCTTGATCTGTTTCTACCACATATTCATTCTACCATCAGCTCTTGCCTTTTCACTCAGTAAATAGTATTCATTTTGTTTTCATGGTTTACATACCCAAACAGTTGTCTATCACACATTGCCTTTTGATGCCTAACCACTTTTTTAAAAAAAATTCACTTGCTGTCAGCCTTTAATCCATCTTGCTCAAATGCTAGAGTTGAAATTTAAATATTTCTCTAATATTTTCTAGAGTTATGTTACAATAAAATTTGTATTTAACATGTTGATGCTGTAAAGTGGTTGGTGATAGGAAAGGTATCCAGTTGTAAAATCCATGTCAAAAATACAACATACATAGCAAGATGGAGATGGCTGGTTTTCTCTGTTGATGTGTGTGCCAGATGATGAAGGACAGTGATGAGTAATGAGACACTAAGACCCATCCAACCCATGCCAGCATGGCAAAGCGGGCATAAAATGATAATGATGATGTACATCATCATCATCATTTTACATTTGCTTTCTATACTGGCTTGGGTTGTACAGGTTGTCATGTTCTGAGTCAGTTCTTATTCGGAGTTACTGCCCACCTAGATGGGTTGGAGAACAGTGACTTGCTTGCACATTCCATTTTTGGCATGGTTTCTGCACCTGGATACCCTTTCTACTAACACTAACCACTGTACAGAGTGTACTGGATGCATTTTATCATACTTCAACACGAGAGGTTGTCCAGTCCCCTACAAGTCTAAAGAATTCTCTTTATTCTATGTTGTCTCCGTTCTTTCAAGGCAAAAGTAACCAAGAAGGTGAATAGAAGAGGGAGTGATAACCAAGAGGTTAAAAGAAGGGAGTGAAAGAAGAGAGAGTATGAGTATGAATGTGATGGGGGAAACAGAGTGATAGGAGTGTGAGGATGGTTGGAGAGGGAGTCATAGAAGAGAGGCAGTGATAGATACATGCTGGTTGTTGGTGAGGAGAATGAATTGAAAAACAGCATGAGCAGTGTCATAGGATCACAAATAAACATGGGTGATGATAAGAGAGAGCAACTGATGGATAGAAATAGGAAATGGCGATGATAAATGAGAGTGGAGATGTCAATAAAGACTCACATGGGGGAGCTAGAGTGATGGCTAGTGGTAAAGAAGAGTGATGGTAGGGGGTACTGGATGTAAACAGGTTTGATGCCATCCCTCATTGCATAGGCATCATGATGGAAGAGAGGTAGAGTTATAGAGGGGTGATGTGGGAGAGAGGTAGAGTGATAAAGGGTGATGAAGGAAGGATTGACTATAGAGAGATCAAATACCATTCCTAGTTACACAGGTGGCATGGTACAGTGGGTAAGAGAGAAGGTGAGTTATATATGAGAGAGTAATGAAGAGAGCAATGGATAGACTTGACAGGAATATAATGGGTAAAAATAGATATATTAATTATATATTCTAATCTCCATTACCACCACCATTTGGGTAAAATATAATGGGTAAAAATAGATATATTAATTATATATTCTAATCTCCATTACCACCACCATTTTAAAAATCATTTTGCCATGCTCGCACTGGTGGGTGAGTCTTCTCCAGTATCACAAGTCACCAATAATCACAGTTCTTTGTCATCTTCTTGAGATTAGCTTTTACCACTTCATCCCTTATCTTCCGAGGCCTTTCACAGATTCCAACCACTTCAAGCACTTGGCATTTCATTATACAACTGACATTCTCCATACATATCACATACTTGTACAAGCAAAGTTTGCTCTTTTGCACACTACATCTGATTCTTCTTATATCCAGCTTTTCTCTCAGCTCATTTGTGCTCTGTCATTCATGCGCACTAACATTACTCATCCAGCGGAGCATGCTCGCTTCAATTCTTTCCAGCTTTCATAAATCTTCTGCATTCAAGGCCCATGTCTTGCTACTATGCATCATCACAGTTTGTACATAAGCATCATACAATCTGCCCTTTACTCTGAGAGAGAAACCCTTTGTTACCAGCAGAGGTAATAGCTCCCTGAACTTTTTCCACCCCATTCATATTCTGGCTACAATGCTTTTGGAACACAGACTTGCTACTTAGGTCACCTAGGTAGCAAAAGCTATCAACTACTTCTAGTGAGCTTTTTGAGCTTTTGAAAGAATTTCACATATATTCTTACTGCTAACTACTCCTGTGCATCTGCCACATACAAAGTCTATCTTCCCTGCCAGCCTACCTGTCATCCCACTGCACCTCTTGTGCATCCATAATTTACACTAGATACACTGTATGAAATTTCTACCTACTCCTTTTCTGCATATCAAGCATGGCTATTTCCCTAACAGTAGCAGGGTCCTGTCTTCTTTCCTACTTACTAAAACTTTAGTCTTTTCTAAGTTTAATTTGAGGCTTTGCTTCCATGTCTGGAATTTCTTCTCTGAATCCTCTACAGATTATGCTATAAGAACTAGGTCATCAGTATACAGGAGTTTCCATGGACAGCCCATCGTAAACTCCTCTTCAATGGCCTGGAGGATTATAATAAACAGGAGAGAACTGAGTACTGTGCCTTAATCTACCTGCATGCTAAATTCATCACTGAACTCATTTTTGACTCTCATCTTGCTGACTGTGCCTCTGTACATGGCTTGTACTGCCCTCGCAAGGCATTCATCTATCCCTTATTTCCTTAGTGACCACCAGATTATACAGCATGGAACCCTGTTAAAGGCCTTCTCCAGGTCGACAAATGCTAGGTATAGGGGTTTACTCCTAGCGCTAAGTACTTCTCCTGCAGTTGTCTTACTATGAAGATAGCATCGATAGTACCTCTTCCTGGCACAAAGCCAAACTGCATCTCATCTAAGACAATTCTGTTCTTAATCATTTGTATTATCTTTCATCACCTGGCCCAATAATTTGATGCCTCTGTAATTGCCTTTCTCTAGTGCATCTCCTTTACCCTTGTAGCAGCTGACAATGATACTGCTACACCAGTCATTGAGTATGACACCTTCATGTACAAGCTGATTGACTATGCGAGTGGCTAGTATGTGTTCTACTTAGCCAGATATTTTAATCATCTCAGCAACTATCCCTGATGGACCAACTACCTTACCTGCCTTCATATCCTTAATTGCACTTGCAACCATACTGCTGTCAACTTTAATTGCTGGTCCCTCTGTTGGGTCTACTTGGGGTAGGGTAGACCCTATCTCTCCCATGCATTCTCCTCATTTAACAACTTCTCGTGATAGCACTTCTGTGCCTTTTTCTTTTCGGTATCAGTAACAGCATGTGTGCCATTATCATTCCGTACACACTTCTTGATTCTCTCTAGTACACTGTCTTGCAATCTGGAACACCTCACGCCTCTGATCTTCATGCTGCAGAACATGTGCAAATCTCTTACTGTCTGCTTCTCTTATACATGACATCTAGTTTATCTTCTAGCTACTTGATATTGTTCTCTGCTACTTGATATATTTCTCTTTCTTCCAATCTTTCCAAGCCTGTCTCTTAGCTTTTATGGCTCTATCTACTGTACCATGTCACTTTCTGCCTGATTGGAGTCTTGCACAAGCTACAAATTTGGTCTTTAGTGCTCAGCAGGTTCTCCCATAAAACCTCCCAGTTGTCTTCTATCTCCTCCTCCCTACTGTCATATGTATCAACTAGTATATCTCTGAACCTACAACTGGTTGAGAGCTATTTCAGCTTCCATATCTTCCTTCTTCAGACTGTCTTATGTCTATCTAGCTCTTACTCTGAAGTCACTAATCACTAGCCTTTGTATATAATTATGAAAATGGAATCTAAAATAATAGGAAAACTTAGTTTAAAATATGACTTTAAAGAAATAAGTATTTGTTAACTATCCTATCTTCATATAGCTTATAATATTAATATAATAGTAGTAGCAAGTACCATTACCATTTACATCAACACTATAAGATTATATATTAGGAACTACAGAATCTATAAACATTTCAAGGCATATAGTGTATACTAGCATAAATATTCCTCAAAAGTTAGATTTAGATTAAAGTTAGTTGTATATTATTTCATGAAAATCTTAATTAGTATGGTATTTACACAACTACAAAGCCCTATGATGATCTTGATCCAGCTCTGCTTATAAGACCTTGAGAAAGGTATTAACATAACACAATTTTATTTTACAATCCTATGAATTTGAGATCTTATGCTTATGTAAAAAATGAATATTAATATAAAGATCTGTACATGTATATATAACACTTATGTACACCTAAATGTGCAATGGCTCTCCCTGGTGATTATATTGTAAGGAATCTTTTCACATAGTATTTAACATTAGAAGTATCACACTATCATGCTGTTCTATTAAACAAAAGGAGTCATACTGAAGAAAGAAAAATCAAGTGGTCAAACTTAATCTACTGTTCTAAATTAGGAATTAACTACTAAGATTTTTATATAAACGATATTGACATTATAATCACCGATTTATGACAGTAACAAAGATCAACAGACCTATTGATGGGACTCAAACTATGTATCTATTGCTTGCCAGGTGGGTGATCTTGTCACTGATTACATACATTAGTGTTGAAATGCTAGAACAGAGACAAATGGATATGTGCTGTGTGCAAGAAACAAGATGGAGGGGAGCCTCAGCCAGGCTCCTCACAAGCAAAACACAAAGGTATAAATTCTTCTAGCTGGGTAACAGTGATGGACTAGGTGGAGTAGGCATATTGCTTTCAAAAAATTAGATAGATAAGGTAATCAAGGTAATCAAAGTGTCTGACAGAATAATTAAGCTCAGACTAGTCATGGACAGCACGACGGTGACTATCTTCTCTGCATACACTCCACAATCTGGACTGGCAGATGAACAGAAGGACCATTTTTATGAGGCCCTCCTGCAGACTGCCTCAATGACAAATGACAGCAACCTCATTATTATGGCTGGTGATTTCAATGGACATGTTGAGAAACACCATGATGGATTCCATGGCGTACATGGAGGCTATGGATATGGCACTAGAAACAAGGAATAATCAAGGCTCCTCGAGTTCTGTGGCATAAATGCCCTGACCATTTGTAACTCCAGCTTCAAGAAACCAGCCAGCTACCTGATCACCTACCAGTCCAGTGAAGTCAGTAGCCAGATAGATTTCATTCTCACCTGAAAACGGGATAGACAGATTGTTGTGAATGCTAAGTATTTCCCAGGTGAAGAATGTACCACCCAACATAGGTTAGTGATTAGCGACCTTAGAGTAAAATCCACTTGACCACTTGATTTTTCTTACTTCAGTATGACTCCTTTTGTTTAATAGAACAGCATGATAGTTTGATACTTTTAATGTTAAATACTATGTGAAAAGGCACCAGCCACAGATCTGGTCTGTTGCCCTCAGTAGGTTGTGGAAAGTGACATGGTGGTGGAATAATACGGTAGACAGAGCAATAAAAGCTAAGCGACAGGCTTTGGAAGAATGGAGGCAGAATAGAGCTATATCGGGCAGCTAAAAGAGTAGCTAGACATCAGGTATACTTAGCAAGAGGAGAAGTAGAAAGGAAGAGGTTTGCCAATGTCTTGCGACGTGAGGACCAGAGGTGTGAGGTATTCTGAATTGCAAGACAGTGTGTGAGGGAGAATCTAGATGTCGTAGGGAAGAAGTGTGTACAGAATGATAATGGCATGCTTGCTCTTACAGACGCTGAAAAGAAAGAGGCACGGAAGTGCCATTATGAGAGGTTGTTGAATGAAGAGAATGCATGGGAGAAAGAGGGTCTTCCTCATGTAGACCCAACTGAGGGACCAGCCATTCAAGTTGACAACAGTATGGTATAAAGAGCAATTAAGGATATGAAGGCAAGAAAGGCAGCCGGCCCATCAGGAATAGTCACTGAGATGCTTAAAGTATCCGACGGAGTAGGGCACGGGATAGTCACTCATATAGTCAATCAGGTAATACAGGAAGGTGTCATACCCAATGACTGGTGTAGCAGCATCATTGTCAACTGCTACAAAGGCAAAGGAGATGCACTAGAGAGAAGTAATTACAGAGGCATCAACTACAAGGACCAGGTCATGAAAGTTACGGAAAGAGTTATAGTGCAATTAATTAGGAAGAGAATTAGACGAGATGAGATGCAGTTCAGTTTTGTGCCAGGAATGGGTACTACCGATGCCATCTTCATAGTGAGACAACTGCAGGAGAAGTACTTAGCTATGAATAAACCTCTATACCTAGCATTTGTTGACCTGGAGAAGGTCTTTGGCAAAGTCCCACACTCTGTAATCTGGTGGTCACTAAGAAAACTAGGAGTTGATGAATGGTTTGTAAGGGCTGTGCAGGCTATATACAGTGGTGCAGTAAGTACGTTGAGAGTGAATAATGAATACAGTGATGAATTTAGCTTTCAGGTAGGGGTACATCAGGGCTCAGTCCTCAGCCCCCTCCTGTTTATTATAGTCCCCCAGGCCATAACTGAGGAGTTTAAGACTGACTGTCCATGGGAGCTCCTGCATGCTGATGATCTGGTACTTATAGATGATTTGCTAGAAGATTTAGAGAAGTTCTGGAAGATAAACCTAGAATCAAGAGGCCTCAAAGTAAACATGGCAAAGACTAAAGTTTAAATAAGTAGGAAAGAGGACAAGACTCTGATACCATCAGGGTAATGACCATGCTCGATATGCAGAGAAAGAGTAGGTAGAAATTCCATAAGGTGTACCTAGTGTAAACTATGGACACACAATAGGTGTAGTGGGATCACAGGCAGGCTGACAGACATGGTAGACTTTGTTTGCGACAGGTGTAGTTAGTAGTAAGAGTACACGGAAGATAAATTCCCTCAAATGTCAAGAAGACTCTTTAGAAGTGGTCAATAGCTTCTGTTACTTAGGTGACCTAATTAGCAGTGGGGATTTGTACACTGAAAGGATAGTAGCCAGAGTGAGAACGGGGTGAAAAAAGTTCAGGGAGCTACTACCACTGCTGGCAACAAAGGGCTTCTCTCTCAGAGTGAAGGGTAGATTGTATGATGCTTGTGTACAAAGTGCTATACTGCATGGTAGCGAGACGTGGGCCGTGAATGCAGAGGATCTACGAAGACTGGAAAGAATTGAAGCAAGTATGTTCTGCTGGATTTGTAACATTAGTGTGCATGAATGACAGAGTACAAATGAGCTGAGAGAAAAACTGGGTATAAGAGGTATTAGATGTAGCATGCAAAGGAGAAGACTATGCTGGTATGGCTATGTGATGCATATGGGAGACGATAGCTGTATAAAGAAGTGTCGAGTGGATGGAGCATAGGGAAGAGGAAGACCTCGGAAGACATGGGAGGAAGTGTTGAAGGCTGACCTCAAGATGCTGGGCCTGACCAAGGAGATAACAGAGAACCACAACAACTGGCAGTACACAGTGCTGGAGAAGACACAACCATGCTTGTAAGGATGGCAAAAGAGACCAGGTTGTAGAATGTATAACATATCAACATCTGAGCCTCTCACCCACCCACCCATTAGGTTCCTGTCTACTTCCCTCCTCTGGCATCTTTGATACCCTCACATCTCTAGTCACTCTCCATCTGTACTGCCTCTTCATTACCTCTTTATTTGTTAACATCTTTATCACTCAACATCCATCCTCCTCCCTCTCTCTAACCACCCATCCTCTCCCTATTCATCTCTCCACCTCAATACTCCCTCATTGCTTCCCACCCTCTCCTGGTGGCTGGTTGTAACATGATTTCTCTACTATACTCCTGTTAAGTTCCCATCTATCCAATACCCTCTGATATACAGCCACCTATCCTATTTGCTGTACCACAATGCTGGTGTCACAAAGAATAGTCTGTGCTGCCCACCCTTAACACTATACCAGCACAACTATACACATAATCTTTCCCTTGCACTCTCCTGTACACCACCCACCTGTTTACATTCTTGGGTCACACTCGCCCTCAAAGAGCAGAGACTATGTTGAGTAGAGGGGACTCCTTGGATGGCAGGAGATCAAGGCATCCTCTCTAGTGCTGGAGCCACAATAAAATGTGCCCCATTCACTCGGTAAAGTGGTTGGCAACAGAATGGAGGCAGCATAGGATAGTCGTGTCATGGACATGACAACTTCTCTAGTGTTGGTGCCATGATAAAATGTACCCAGTACATTCTGTAAAGTGGTTGACAATCAAACGAAAAACATAGGGTAGAGAGGACTCTTTAGTTGTGTCATGGACATGACTACCTTTCTAGTGTTGGTGCCATGATAAATGCACTTAGTACACTCTGTAAAGTGGTTGGTGATAGGAAGGGTATCCAGCCATAGAAACCAAGCCATATGAGACATACGAGCGAGACATGGTCCACCAACCCGTCTTGGAGGGTGGTGACTCCAAATATGAACTGACTCGGTCCGAAATCACCCATCCAACCTATGCCAGCATGGAAAGCAGATGTAAAACGATGATGATGATGATGAGTGCCAGCCATTCCCTTCTCATTTGTTCATATTTATAGGCTTATTTCTTGTTGCAAACATCGAATTGAGGTAGGATGCCTGACTATGCTGGACATTAGTAAAATAGCCTGTCCTGCTAGCACTAAGTAGTTGATGAACTATCTGTGAAACCAGTGCAATACTTGTGGAGATAAAATAGTACAGTTACAATAGCAGAAAAATATAATTTATAGTACCTAATTTGATAAGAAGGGGTTGGCTGGTACTCTGTAGTGTAATAAGTAGCATTGTTACAGACCAGTCAGTTGGCCTATTACTCATTTTTTTCTTTTGTTTGTCTCAAATTGGTGCGTATAATGTCTATATCATTAATCTACTGTGGTTGTCACCAGTGAACCTGTTTCATTGGCACAGCCAATTATATAACACTAAGAATAAGAGGAATTATGTGCAAGCATCAAATTTATAGTACCTAATTTGAGAAGAAAGGAATCACTGGCTGACTTTAAAGACCAGATCTGCTTCAATCTGCATTGTCTATATTGTCCAAAAACTTTGATCAACTGATCTTATGAGAGTTATCTCCCTTGCTTGTTGATATTAAATTTTAAACACTAGAGAGTTTTTGTCTACTAATTGCTTGGATAATCTCAGTTGATTAAAGTTTTTCAACTCAGTATATTTCATATGTGAGACCCCATATTTGTATTTAGAATGCAGAATGCATACTATAGGACTATATAGTTCTATATATACATATAGACACTGAGGAAAAATACCTCAGGGTATTTCACCTCAGCCATATTGTTCAAATTTAAAAGTTTATTAGTATTTTCCTCAAAATCAGAATTCTGCTGTTGAAATGTCTCATATTGTGAAATATTGTTCTTTCCAGGGAACAGATATTGCCCAAGAACCAAAAGATATAACTTCTGTGAGTATTATTTAAAATTCAATGATCAAACATAAACATATTAACTGTTTAACAATTTAACTTTTTATTATTGTTGAATGAGACTATATGTGTGAATCCTCATTGCAGCATGTGTTTGAGGTCTAAGCTCATGTTGATTTACATATTTGGCACATTTGGAAGGTGTTGACATAGCATGTAAATGATGCCTATGAGGGGAAGGCAAGAAAGATATTTAAGAATGACATCATCTGTGTAGGGGATGCTACGTGTGACATCCAGCACATTGTTAATGTAAAGAAGAAAATGTGCAGAAGACAACCAAACCATAGGGTACATCTAAATTGTAACAGAGATTTAGACATAGTTCTCTTAACATATTCTGCAATAGAGTAATCTGACTGGAAACTCCTTATCCAAAGTGATTTGTGATTGATGGAGTCTTTAGAAAGGCAGCTTTACCACAATGTTCTAATGGAGATGTATGTGTTTGTGTATATATATATATATATATATATATATATATATATATATACATTTACACATATATATATATATATACATATATATATACATATATATATATATATATATATTACACACACAATATATATATATATACAAACACAATATATACATATATACATGCACACACACATATATATATTGATACTGATATTCTTTATGACATCTATAGAATGAAATAATCATATCTTTGATGTTCAGTATTGCTGCTTCCATTTCATCTTATCATTGGAGGAGAAGTGCTGTGAATTTAAATGGTTTTCTTGCTTGTAACAAATATATTGTTAGTTCAGCGAAAAAGTGTGTAGGAGCGGGGTGGCGGGGAGGGTTTAGAATGGTCTAGCATCACACCCTGTCAAAGGAATATGATCATGGTGTGTGTAATTCTATGTGGCCTATCACAGTGTGAAAGCAATTTCAGTGTGAAAGGCAATTTCAGTGTGGTGGTGTGTTTAATCTTTTTGCCAAGTTGATTGATGAGACCTGCTGCTACAATCATGCTAAGGAATCAGACATATGTTGTATATAACTTTTTCCTCATCAACATTTCGTGTTTTTTGTTGAGGAAACCCAGGGAAAAACAGTTCAGTTAAACCCCAGAAACCCCTACTGTATCAGGATATTTCTTTAGATACCAAACCGCCTGAAACCGCCCTTGGTTCTTTGATAAAATACCATTTGTTTAAAAGTGTTTATATTTAAATTTAAACATTCCATTGTAATTTTATGTAAGAACTTTTTGTTAAGTTATGTTCGTTCCAAACACCAACTTAGTAACGAGGAAGTTAGTTATTTTACTAAATCCCTTCAAAGGCAGTGTGTATTTCATTAGAAATACAGTAACAAAAGGGTTAACACAGACAATCTCAGTAAGAAAAAAATAAACGACTCAAGAGTTTGTCTTGTCTTCAGTTCTGCAGAGAATTGGCAGAGTCGTTAGCACAGTCGGACAGTCGGACAGTCGCACAGTCGGACAGAATATCCTTGTAGCATTCGTTCCAGCTCACTGTGATCTGAGTTCAAATCCAACAAAGGTCAAAACTTTGCCTTTCGTCCTTCTGGGGTAGATAAATAAAGTACCAGTCAAGTACTGAGGATGTTGGCCTTGTGCCTATGTTAGAAACAATTATTATTATTGCGCTCTCAGTTCAAATCCCGCCAAGGTCAACTTTGCCTTTCATCCTTCTGGGGACGATAAACAAAGTACCAGTCATGTACTGGGATTGATTTAATCGACTTACCCCCTCTCCTCAAATTTCTGGCCTTGTGCCTATGTTAGAAAGAATTATCATCATCATCATCATCATCACCATCACCACCACCATTATTATTATTATTAGCGCATTGGACAGAATGCCTTTACTGTATTCATTCCTGGCTCACTGCGCTCTGAGTTCAAATCCCACCGAGGTCAACTTTGCCTTTCATCCTTCCAGGGGGGAGGGTCGATAAAATAAAGTACCAGTCATGTACTGGTGTTGTTGGTCCTGTGCCTATGTTAGAAACAATTATTAGTAAAGAGGATTTTCCACACTAATTCAGTCAAGTCTGCTCTGTGAACCAACAAATCCATCATTACCAACATTGCTTCATATACTCTTTTACTTGTTTCAGTCATTGGACTGCGGCCATGCTGGAGCACCATCTTGAAGGGTTTTTAGTCAATCAGATCCACCCCAGTACCTATTCTTTTAAAGTCTGGTACTTATTCTTTCAGTCTCTATTTGCCGAACCGCTAAGTTATGGGACATAAACAAACAAGCATGTAAAGAAAGACACGCACGCACGCACGCACGCACGCACGCACGCACGCGCACACACACACACACACACACACACACACACACACACACACAC
>JAOPJM010001179.1:9548807-9560652 GCA_027124095.1 Muusoctopus leioderma | reverse complement strand
TGGCAGCTACCGAAACTCACCGAGTAAGTAAATTATTTTCCGTTAATTTCCGTGTTCCCAAGGCGAAGGAATGCCAACGGAAATTACCGAAACTGACAATTAAGTTACTTTCATTTTGTGGGTCGGCAAATAGAAAATCGCCGTGGATTCTCCGTTGAGCATTCAGTTGTTCGACCAACTGAATTTCTACTCGTGAAATAAACGCGTAAGCGGCTGAGTCTTCCGCAAACATGTACCCTTAACGTAATTTTCTCAGTACGAATCAGCGTGACACTATGCAACAAAGGCTGAACCTTTGAATTACAGGTACAGAGAGAGAAGATGAATCGGCCACGAAAGGATGAAAGGCAAAGTTGACCTAGGCGGGATTTGAATGCCCGAACGAATAACGCAAAGTATTCTTTGCGATTGCTTAAATGGCTTAGTTACAATGGACCACGTGATACAAGCGGAGGCGGAAGTCTGAGAATATACATCCGGCACCACATTCTCGTTCTGTATATACGAAGGGCACCACTTAGGAAGACCATTCACTACTACCAACAAAATAATCTACTGCTAACTGAAGGAAGGAAGGAAGGAAGTGTAGTGTTTCCTCTAGGAGCAGCTAATTTACCCAAACACTGTCGCTCTAAGCCAAAAAAGATATTTTGCGACATCCATACTCGAAAACACGTTTCATTGAAATATATAGATACATTACACATTACACAACATTGGTCATATCTCGCAGTTATACATTTTACACTTCTCAACAACACCGAGGGAGTCAGTGAGGAAGCTTCTACGTGGTTACTCGATCAGTTAGAAATAGCAGCCAAATATTCTCAAATCATAGTCTACTATTATAAATAACGAAAGGACACCTTGGATAATGCAGTCCCTGATATGCGAAAAGAATGGGACGGTAATGGGTGGGATAACCTTCGGTCATAGTTCTGCTGGATCAGGACTGACCTGGGGCTAAACAACTCTACGCAGTCGTTCAACCTGCTAAAAATAGCAGCCAAATCGATTGTAGGCTGAAAATATACATCACCGACAAACACATTCTCGCTCGGTCAATACTAGACTGAAAGCATGCTTCAATAGAAGACATATATATATACGAACGCACACACACATCACAGTATCCATTCTTCTAGTTTACTCCCAATTCTCATTGTAGGCTGTAATTTCGATACACAGAACACTATAACACAGTAACCTCCCTTGTCAACATCAGCTGGCACTGTTCAATAATCTACTGTTTTTTACACAACAATCAATCATATGTTTGATCGAATTTTTAACACATTTTAAAAACTCTTGTCAGGTTTTTACAGTTATCTTCAAATTCCGTTTTGTTTTCTGTTTAATTACCATAATAGACACGAAGGAATATAAGTCTAATTCAATTTAGTTCGAAATTAACGGAATAATTATTAATAACTGTAAATCACAATATTTCAATTCATATGAATACGTCTGAGGGCCAATTTTGTACGTTTAGTTTATAAAAAAAGTTAATTTCATTATATCACGTAAAAAGTTGTTCATTCATGATTATCTAGGCAAGGAAAGTGATCCATATTATATACCCGTAAATATTTCTCTGATTTACGAATTCTAGTGCAGAACAAATGTGTAATATGTCTATTATGATGATAATTATGAGACAACAGTTTGTCACATTGAACGTTTATCTACACAGACAATGGCAATGAAGCATATATTGTGAAATTTTTGTTTCTCTATTTACTTCATATTGTACCTTATCGACAAATCTTATCAGTGTATTTATTCTCACACTAAATTTTGAACATATAATCAAAGGTATATCTGTGGAATTTGTACTAAACGAACAAAAGTACGTGAATATCGTTTTGAGATTTTGGAGATGTTTTTCGTGAGTAATATTTATATAAAAATTCACTAGAATAGCACGCAATGATTATGAAAATAATAGGAAATATTTTGCTCGCGACAGTCAATTAAAAAGATAAAAGACAACAATACAGTCTGGAGAAACGCCCTTTCATTGTGAAGTAGGTGGAGAATCATTCATGGAGATAAGTAATCTTGTAGTCCACGTATGTGTAAATGCTACAAAGAAAAACTATCTGAAATTTATGGAAAATATTTTGTCAAATTTTGGGATTTAAAAATGCACAAAGGAATACACGCTGAAGAAAGGCGCTTTCACTGTGAAACATGTGGGAAATCCTTTAGCGATAATTGTGGTCTAAAAACACATAAAAGAAGACATACTGGAGAAAAACCCTATCACTGTGATATTTGTGGAAAATCTTTTGTCACTACTGGTGATTTAAGAAAGCACAAAAGAATACACACTGGAGAAAAACCATATCATTGTGAAATATGTGGGAAGACTTTCAGTTATAATAATAGTTTAAGATCACACAAAAAAACACATACTGGAGAAAAACCATATCACTGTGAAACATGTGGGAAATCTTTCAGTCATAATAGTGATTTAAAAATCCACAAAATAAGACATACGGGTGAAAAAGCTTATGACTGTGATATTTGTGGGAAATCCTTTATCACTGTTGGGGATTTAAGTAAGCACAAAAGAACACACACTGGGGAAAAAGCCTTTCATTGTGGAATATGTGGTAAATCTTTCGTCTGCAACAGTGGTTTAAAACGACACAAGAAAATACATAGTGGAGAGAAGCCCTTTCACTGTGAGATATGTGGGAAATCTTTCAATGATAACACTAGTTTAAAAGCACACAAAACAATACACACTGGAGAAAAACCCTTTCATTGTGAAATATGTGGAAAGTGTTTCAGTCACTACAGTAATTTAAAAACACATGAAACAGTACATACTGGAGAAAAACTCTTCCACTGTGAAATATGTGCAAAATCATTCAGGAATAATGGGAGTTTAAAAAAACATAAAACAATACACACTGGAGAAAAACCTTTTCACTGTCAAATTTGTGGGAAATCTTTCAGGGAGAACAGCTGCTTAAAAACACACATAAGGATACACACTGGAGAAAAACCATATCACTGTGAAATATGTGGGAACTCTTTTAGTGATAATAGTAGTTTAAATTCACACAAAAGAACTCATAGTGGAGAAAAACCATTTCAATGTGAAATATGTGGGAAATCTTTTCTCCGAAGTAACCATTTAAAAATACACGTAAGAACACACACTGGAGAAAAACCATTTCATTGTGAAATATGTGGGAAAACCTTTTCTTTGAAGACTCTACTTGTAGCCCACACACGAGTCCACACCGGAGAAAAGCCGTATCATTGTGAAATATGTGGAAAATCTTTCTCTGGGAATTCTACAGTGATTGTACATAGACGACTACACACTGGAGAAAAGCCATACCAGTGTGAAATATGTGGAAAAGCATTCAGTGCAAGCTCTAATCTTGTAAGCCACAAAAAAATACACCAGGTATAAAAAATAATCATTGCAGAAATCGGGAATCATTCTTGCTGAATTTTGTTTTGTAATTGTCACTTTGATTATTGCAGACAACCATTGATATGAAGACTTCATCATCATTATTGTTTTTACGTCCACTTTTCCATGCTGGCATGGGTTGGATGAGATGTTTATGCTGCTTTATTCTCTTCTGTTTTACTATTTGTGACAATAGTATATGTTCGGCAGCATGGCTAAATGGTTAAGAAGTTCGCTTCGCAATCATAAGGTCCCAGGTTCGATCCCACTGTGTGGCATCTTGGGCAAGTGTCTTTACCATAGCCCAGGTCGACCCAAGCCTTGTGAGTGAATTTGGGCAGACGGAAACTCTGTAAAAGCCTGTTGGATGGATTGTACCTGTAATTCATAGGCCCAGCTTTCTCACACTGCGTCATGCTGATGATTACATTAGGGGTACATGCCTGGAATACTCAGCCACTTACATGCTAATTCAGTGAGTTGGTAGCTCAGTTGATAGAACAACTGAACACTCATCGTATGGAATGCAGACTGAGATCCATTTTATATGTTATCAAATTCATTTATTTCACATCTATAACCTTGGGCACTTATAATCTATATTACTGTAAATACTATTGTCACAAAATAACACAACAGAAGTGAATACATCAGCATATGTGTGTTTTAAATGACTTAATATAACTTTGCCACAATGTAATTGTTTTAGTTTGGCAAACAAAATAGAGCTAAGGAATTGATAAAAACTATTGTCTGAAAATAAAAGTACAAAATGAAATTTGTGTAAATTCTTCTCCCTCTCTAATTAGTAACTTGAAAAATCTAAATTAAATGAGCCAAAACAAGTTTATTTGAAATAAAAATCTTAATGCTACAATATTTGCGGTGTTTTTTTTTGTTTGTTTTGAAAGTCCAATTTACATCTCTCAACTGCTAATTAGGTCACCTAGGTAACAAGCTGTCATCTGCTTCTAGTGTGTCTGAGCATTTGGAAGAATTCATTTCCTGGTGATCTTACTGCTATATATAGTCATTCTCTGTCAGCCTACCTGCAATCCCACTGCATCTCTTATATACCCATAGTTTACATAGGGCACATGGTATAGAATTCTAACCTAATCACAGATGGCAATAGAGTTCTGTATTCATTCTTACTGACAAAGTCTTTTGTCTTTGCTAAGTTTAATTTTAGATCTTGATTCTATGCTCAGCTTCCACATTTGGAACTTTTCCTCTAATTCTTCAACTGATTTAGTTATGAGAACTAGATCGTGGGTACAGCAGTTCCAATGGATAGCCAGTCTTCAACTCTTCTGTAATGGCCTGGAGAACTATAATAAACAGGAGGGGGATGAGACCCAATGAACACCTTCCTGGTATTGATCTTTGCTGTCCCAACCATCCTTTCCAGGCCTACATCTTGGCTTTTATGGCTCCATCTACAGTACCATTTCACCCTCCACCTGGCTGGAACTTTGTTCTATTCACAGATCTGGTCTGCAGCTCTCAGCAGGTTGTCTCTTAGGTATGGCAGAGGGATCTTTCAGCTTCCATAACTTTCCTCTCCAGTTTGTCTGCTGTCTCTGATTCCAAAGTCACTGACCACTAGTCTATGTTGAGTGACTACATTCTTCACGATGGAAATACTTAGCCTATCATCTGGCTTGCGTGTACACCAGGGGGATAGGTAGCTGGTTGGCTTTCTAAAATTTGTGTTGCAAGTGGTTGTCATTCACATCACGTAACCTTGTCATAGGCATTCTGGTGAATATTGTTCGTAATAGTATGGGGGATGTAGCCACTGTTCCACTCCAATTACCTCGGAGAATGCAGCTGGTGTGTGTGTGTGACTGAATATCATCATCAACACAATGAACACTAACATTTTCACTAAAGCAAAAGAAACGACTGCTGATTGGATGATAGACAAAATTTTGGGGTCAATATTAGCCCTCTATATTTACCTTTTATCAAGCCATGAGTGGCCAATATGTTTGAAGGTAAGTATCATCTGTAGTTTTAAAATTTAGATAAGAGAATTCCTTTCTTTCTGATTGTGTAGCCTGTTGATGTCGTACAGCTCTGCTGTCATCTTTGTTACTGTTGTTAGAGAACCACACATGTAGTGTTGTTAGAGAACCACACATGTAGTGTTGTTAGAGAACCACATGTACTGTTGTTAGACTACTACACATGTATTGTGTTGCTAGAGTACCAATCATGTACCATGTTAGAGTACCACATGTAGTCATGTTAGAGTACCACATATGTAGTGTTGTTAAAGAACCACACACATACTTCACTAGTACTTTATTTTATTGCACCTTAGAAGAATGAAAGACAAAAATGACCTCAGCAGGGGCCGTAACTAAATACTACAAGGCATTTTATCCACTGCTCTGATTCTGCCAATCCACCAACTTTCTAAGGAAGAAAAAAAAAATGAATAATTAATATCTAAAAAAATACTAGAACATAAAAAAAAAAATGATAAAAAATATAAAGAACAAAGTGAAAATAAAGTTGTTAAATTTTATTTACATATGTAAAGGGACATAACCATATACCAGTTGTCTCTTAGACATGATGTAAATTGTATTGATGAAGGAGACTGAAAACATCCTCGAATAGGGGACATATAAAGTCTCTGATTATGTGTATATTCTTGCGTGGAACCTCGAGTGTCTTCTACCACAGAAGAATTGGGTTGACTCAAGCCCCCAGTGAAATTGGGTACATAGAATCTGTGTGGAAGCCCGTATTTGTAATTGAAAAAAGGGCCAGCCGTGTCATGGTGACGATTATGTCAACTGTACAAACAAGTGCATGTGGAATGAATACTCAGCCATTTACAGGTATAATACCTTGAGTAGGTAGGGTAGTGACATTGACAATCACAAATGATGACGACGTTCTATCAAAGGTCTGTTTTATATTGCTTTCTTTGTTGGCAGCAGAAGAGGATTTGATGATTATGGCCTATAAACAATATTACCACCTCTTACACTTCTAGCCACTTGCTAGAAGTGTAAGAGATAGTATTGCATTTTTACATTTCTAAAATGTCAAATATTGATATGCAATGGGATGTTCAAGGAGGATTAACACTTTTAGTGCAAGCACCTGTGTTTTCACTGGAACACGTCGCCCAGCTTTGGCTCAAAGAAGTAGTAGAGTACTTTGAGACAGGTGAGGGTAGCCATCGGGGTCTCAAACTTTCGGTTGAGTTAGAGCATGTGAAGACTGACTGACTGCAATTGATTGAGGAGACGAGAACAAGTGGGTTCAACAGTCAAAAAGGAAGTTTTAGCAAGCATTGTGGAATGCTAAGAGCATGCCGAGTCACTATAGAAGTCCAGGCCTACCTCCAAAAACTGTCTAGTCTCTGGATCAGGGCAAGCCTGGACGAGAGTGAGGTTGACATTGTGCAACTCTCTTGCACTTAAATCCAATTCTCGCACAAATAATGACATCACATGATGTCATGGTTATCATCCTGACCATGATTGTTTGTTCATCTGTTGATTGTTTAATATATTTAATATTAATAATTTTCTTGATGGACACATGGATTACTAGAGTTTTCTCAAAGTTGATGCTTTTGTACTACATTCACCAATACCTGTGACAACAATATGGTATATCTTTTCGTTATTCTAAGTATACTACAGAAATTTGTCATATTGGATTGGGATGGACATGTATGTATGTACTGCAGGTCTATGTTTGTCTACAGTCAATTGATGTGGTTGTTTTTTTCCTTTATACATACTGATTTCTAACATAGGCACAAGGCCTCAAACTTTATGGGGGAGGAAACAGTCGATTAGATTGGGCCCTCAGTATTTAGCTGTTACTTGTCCATTGCTCTACCAATTCTGCCATCCACCACAATTATTCCATATTAGCTATCATCAGCATTAATAATATTCAATTTCATTTTGAGCTGACTGGTGTTGCCCATATGAACTTTATTTTCATTCTCAGTCATTTAGTAGTGAGTTCAGCTGGTTTTTTTTACTTCATATTCTTCACAGTCCATAAGTAAAAACATTTTTTATAACTTCAGGTGATAGTAATGTTGGTATTAACTTGGAGTTCAGGAACTACTTGTCTTTTATGATTACATTTACACTATGTTCCCATCAGTCTGATCTCAAATCGTCATCAGATTTTTTTTTTTAAATTCATGAATGTGTACATAGTACCAAACTGGATTCAAACCAGAGACATTTATTTCTAAACTAAGGTTAGCAATATAATCCACTGAGCCACTGATGCATGTATGTGCAGATAAGAATGTTATTACTCTTAGATTAAGGAATAAGAGCCACTGATGGAGATTGAAACAGTGTAGACATGAAAATTGGAAAAAAAACCAAAAAACTTTCATCTTCAAATATAAGGTTAGTTGTTTAATTACAATCTTATTAACAACAACTCATCTCATCTCAGACATTTAAAATTAAAATGTTTGCTTGTGTGAGCATGTATTGTGATATTTCAGGCTTTCAGCACAAAATTACTTATTGAAATTAATGCTTATATATTTATCATGCTTTTTCTTCCATATCTAATAGTGATGCATTCTGTAATTATAAGGGATGGGATCTAATAAGTTCTCAGAAAGACACACACCTCAGACTGTGTTAAAATGGGTCTCTTTTCAATTGTCCTGTGTTACATTTTTCATTTCTTCAATAACATCTTTGATAACTGAAAGGCTTCAAAGCTGTGTAACCAGACCCATTAGAAAAGTTAGCACCGGTTATTGAAAAATTTATTACACACATCATAAAATGAAAATGCGTCCAACCCATGCTAGCATGGAAAAACGGATGTAAAAACGATGATGAAATGATGATGATTTATTGTGTGCAGATAAACTTAACAACAACTTTAGTGCTCTAAAGTTTGTGTTGAGAATTCTCAAGCAGATCTGTGACATGAAGGCAACCGCATAGATCCAGCATATTTACATACACCATTGCTAGTGTGTGATCAGGTAAAAAAAAAACAACAAAAAAACAGTAAAAACCATCAGTGATTTCTTTTTTTATGACTGGTTAAGAATTTTTTTTTAGTGAAAGTTTTCTTACAAATTGGACAGGTGTAGTAAACCCTACTATGTATATTTTGGTGCCTCTTTAAGTCACTGTTTTTATAGAATGCTTTACTGCATGTATCACAGCTGAAGGGTCTGTGGTCCGTGTGTGTTTTTTTGTGGCTTACTAGATTATCCATTTTATTAAACGTTTTACTACAAATTATACACTCGTAGGCATTTTCCCCTGTATGTACTCTACCATGCTCCAATAGTTTACAACTTTCAGAGAATGATTTACCACAAATTTTACACTGATAAGTTTCTGTACTGATATGTAACACTTTGTGCTGAGTTAAGTTAACATATTGTGCAAAAGTTTTACCACAAATTTCACAGCAGTAAGGTTCCTCACCAAAATGTACATGAATGTGTTTCAGTAATGATTTCTTGGTTATGAAGAATTTACCACAGTCCAAACAGTGATGGTAATCTTTACCAATGTGTGAGCGACTGTGTTGTATCAAGTATAAATCGGTTTCAAAAGATTCCCCACAAACTTCACAGCAATAAATCTGGTCAGATATTTCACTATTCTTGGATTGGCACACACAGTCAGACAAGGATTTATTACAGTTTTCACATTTGGAAGTTCCCTCTCCACTATCCATTTTCATGTGTTCTCTCAATGGCTTCCCTCTCGTGTGTATTTGAATGTGTACAGATAGAATCAAATTTGTTGAAAAATACTTCCCACATATTTCACATTGGAATAGCGTCTCATCCATGGATACATTTTCCCCATCTTTTGAACTCGTAATTTCACAATTTTTTAGGTCATGTGAAAAACCACTCTTTTGGTTAAGTTTCATTTTTTTGTTTTTGTTTAAATATGACATTCCCTAAACAGAAAAGATCCTTTACTTTATCATTATGATGATTTCTATTGGTGTGGTTGTTTGAGTTTATGAAAAATATATTTTTTTTAAAGTATGCTTTTACTGCATACGTTTACAGAAATAGGATCCTTAGTATCTCATGTCCTGTATATATATAAAGATATATCTTAAAACAAACCCCCTCTCAATTAATCTACAATGAAATTGTTTTTATTGGTATAAAACATACCTTATCTATGCAAGATGTATCTCAATTAGAAACAATTTCTGACAGTTTAGCAAGACTCAATCTCTTTTGAAGGATGTGGTTTGATGATTAAATGGTGGTTGAAGTAAAAGTATCTCTCCACATATATTTGGTAGTAAATTCCTCCTGATTAACTTTGCAACATAAGTCAGTGAATTAGTTATGTTTTCATAAAGTGTTAATGTTATAATATTTGGTGAATAAAATAGCTTCCATGAAGATAACTTCAGTTGAACACTGTCATGGCTGCTGTAATATGGTAGAGATTCTGGAGAAAGAAACAGAAATAAATAAACCAATAAATATCTACGGACAATTCAATGGTGTAAACAAAACATCAATAAATAATACAAAAGACAAAGCATATGATGTACAGAGTATACAGGTAGAATTTACATCTATTTCTTATGAAATTAGTGGATAAAGGACTTGCAGGATAGACAGATAGATAAACAGAATAGACAAAGAAAAAGAAATATAAGATATATCAGACAGACTATTAAAGTTCAAAATTCGAAATTGTAGCTTTTAGAAAAGACAATTTGTTAAAAAAAAAAAAAAATGTACAAGTTTACAGAGAGACAGTATTTTGTTAAAATATTTTTGAATCAGGATCAACGATAAAGAACCATTGATAAATATGAACTATCATTTTCTTCATAATCACAATTTCCCCAAATCTAAAATATATTCAGGATTACCAAGGACTTTAGTAGCATCTGGAACAATGTGGCTTTAACTAGGACTTGTATTCAGTCACAGATTTGGTTCACAAACAGTTTACTCAAACTATGGTTGAGAAAAAAAATAATGAGGGTTATGGCAAGAATACTTTTGATCATAGGTCAGCTCAATCATGTTTCTATTGTTTAGCCCCAAGCCAGGGTTGACTTGGGGGTGGGTGGGTGGTTGGTTAAATAACAATAACCAGCATTTTATGTCTATTCTGATGAGGTGTATTGCTGAGGTTTATTCCTGATGGATTTCAACCTCTTGCATCTGTCTGAAAGGGTTTCTACAAATAATGATTAAAATCACATTGAAGACATGTCAAAAACCTAAACCTTGTGCTCAGTGACCAAAGTGTACTCCATTTCCTTCAGATAAACTCTGATAATTTTTCTATAGTCAAATTAACTTATTCCAGTATAATGAGGTGAAATTTGTCTCATCCATCCAGGGTTAATAAAATAAAGTACCAGTAAAATATTGGGGTATGGTGGGGAGGATGACAACAAATGATGGATATTGATGTCTTCTAAGTTTCTTCAAGCAATGAGATTACGGCTAAGAACCTCAAATGAATCTTCTTATTGCTGTTTGCTATATAAGAGCAGATGACGGTGTAAACCCCAATGGCCACAGGATTGCTGTAAGGGGCATTGACCCCAGGTATTATTAGCTTTGAAAGACAATGATGGAACAATGTCACACAATTCCTATAATTAACATGATATATGGTGCATCTGTCATCGTGCCTGATTCAAGTTGACAAAAGAAGAAGAGTATATTACTGGTAGTGTTGTGACAAGAAACATTTCCTGAGAATCAAATAATTTTTATTTGGCTATTCAAAGTACAGGTGTAATTGTGTCCCCTTTTATTGCAGATCGTTGGCAACCAGCCTCCAGCCAAAGTATCCCATGATGCACCTAGACCGGAAATGATTTCACAGCATTCACTTATGCCTTAAAGATGGCGTTTTTCTGGTACTTTCTGGATCCTTGTTGAGCAATGAGTAAATTTGAGTGGTGGATCTGTGATTTCCTCTTCAATACATAGATCAATGCTAGACATCTCCTACCAACATGCTTCTTGAGACTGACATCTCAGCATGTCACTACAACAATCATTGAAGGAACATTTATCAGTGGACCCAGAGCTAGCTTGGGCAGGATTCTTCAACAAGTCAACATCATGGCAATAACCAATGGAACACTCATCATTGAGATAGTGACAATTTGACCATTTGGGCATTTGATATGAGCATAGTGATGAGTAGAATGAATTAGTTTATAATAATTGACCTTTGGCTCATATTGATTGTTAGGATTAAACCATCTAAGTAAAACTTCTCCAGGTTCAGAAAGCCATCCCGCTAAAGACTGTCCCGTTGACAAGCAACACTAAAAGTTAAATAGTCTTTCAGGGGGACATCAACTCTTAACATACTGTAAGACCTGGTTCCACACGATATCGCATCAAATTGATATGAATTA
>JAOPJM010001179.1:9299937-9312447 GCA_027124095.1 Muusoctopus leioderma | reverse complement strand
AGAGAGAGAGAGAGAGAGAGAGAGAGAGAGAGAGAGAGAGAGAGAGAGAGAGAGAGAGAGAATTCGACCGCAGTACTGAACTGGTACTTTATTTGTCGATGCCGAAAGGATGAAAGGCAAAGTTGACCTCGGCGGGATTTGAACTCAGAGAGCCGGAACGAATGCCGCAAAGCATTCTATGCGAGGCTCTAACGATTCTGCCAATTCGCTGCCTCATAACAATAAGAACGACCTGCAGTGTGGCGGCGCTAGGTTACGAACTACCAACTTCAGGGCTGATACTCCTTATCCATTTGCTGTGTTTTTGTATTTTATGTCACTTTTCGTCTACCATACTTCCAAAAACTATCTTCAAATTAAAAAAAAACCCAGAAAAAAAAGAAAGAAAATTAGCGAAATTAAATTCCGGTCATAAGGTGGAATCGAACCTAGTTGAACTTCTTCTCTTTTTTCTTTTTAGAGAGAAAGGATGGCGGGATTATTTATTTTTATTTGTTTATAATTTATTTATTTTATTGCAGTTTATTCCGAAATCTGTTGTCGTAGCAACGTCTGCCGACAATGTTATATGGACTGCTTTGAATAATGAAGTTTGTAACATAAGAAAATGAATGATTACTTAATTTTGTATATCGGAAGCGAAATTTTTCCAACGAATTACACGGCCTGTCATAAATACACTGACAATAAGCCGTAAAAGAATGAGTTGGGATCGTTTCCAGCGACAATATGCAGTTTATTTGCTTGGGCGCTGTCGTCCGTATATCGTTAGGGTGGGTAGGCGGCCATCTTCGACGGCGCTCTTCCCTTCTCTTTCTTCTTCTCTTCCACCACCTCCTCTCTCTCTCTCTCTTTCGTATTCAACTTTCGCACAGATACATACTCAAGCACACACTCGCGTGCATACAAGCTGTTACACACACAGAGGCACACATACACAAACATACATACATACACACACACATATACATAATATACACGTCTACTCGATCGTTTCGGCAGTTCGCAAAAAGCTGCTGGCCAAGTTGGCCACAGTCTTATCACTAAATATAATTGACTGCCCATCATCTCTCGGAAGTTTGAATTGATAGACAGATAGTTAGATAGATAGATAGAGAAAAGAAAGTGCATTACACACATACATACATACATACATACATACCAATATATACATAGATGTACACATATAGACAACAGTCATGCTCACACACCTACACACACATACACATATATATTTGTATATATATATCTATATATACACACTCTCGCCCACTTGTACCCATGTAACGCATACATAAATAATACATGTGCGCATATTACAATAGTACTTACATAGAGTATGAAACCTTAGGGAACATTTCAATAGTATTATTAAAGTATTATTTAAATATTATTTAAATAAGTAGGGTTCGTAATAGAGCAATATGATAGTCCTTATATGATTGAAATGTTTTGATAATTTTGTGGTTGGAGTTAATTATCACTTCATTCCTTTTGTTCAGTAATGCTTTATCTGCTGACAAGATTTCAAGTGCTTCACAGGTGCTATTATGGGTCAAGACATTACACTTATATACAATGTTTTTTTTAAGACAATTTCTACTCAAAGGACAAGCATTGACATTTCTACAGTTACACGTACTTATCTCCTTATTAGTTTATTAGTTGGACCATTACTAGCTGATGCCATATATGAGCCGTGTGTACTGGTATCCCTACGTTGCATCCTCCTAGGATCAATTAGCAATCGGTTCCTTTCATATATTTTATTATTATGAATAATACGTGTACTATTGTTAGTGTAACTACTATATATATTACCAACCACATATATATAGTTATATATATAATATATATATATATGCAATTATATATGCGTATGTGTGAATTAGTGTTAGCATATATAATGAATGGAGAATTAAAAAGCTAACGGCAAATAAATATATGATGAGGAGAAAGTGATATTAGTCAGATTAATATTTTCATTTTTCAGGAAAATACAGGAGATAACTCCTGGCATGTTTTAGTCATATTCTGACCTCATCAGCGAGGCATAGCATTTACAGTAGTGATGACTAAATTGTCTGTCATATCTTTACAAGTTAACTCAACCTGAAAGAATTTCTTGACTCTATTTATTCTCTTTGTGTTAAATCTGTAACTAAGTAAACAATATTAAACCTGTCTATAATTATAACACAACTCTATTTCTTCTGCTTCAACAATAAATGGTTCTTGTACTATGTTCTGTTTGAATTTTCTATTTTTCTCTTTCTCTCCCTTTATTCTTCACTGTTGCAGACAACATTTTCCATACTAGTAATAGAGAGTGTAGATAACTGATACAACAGAATACTGTAAAACTATTTAGGAAATTAGCAGTTATTATGCTGCTGCTTGCACTGTGTTGTGTCCATGTCTAAAGCCATTTGCTCTTAACTGCCTAGCTTATATATCTCTAATTAGGTGCCACTAAGTTATATAGTTTTTTCTAGTAAATAATGGCAGTTCTGTAAAAGTTGATTAATATTTTGTTAGCTTGCAATCATTAGTTCAACACTCTCTCTAGGAAAAAGCACTCTTCTTCAGGGGGAGAGTTGGGTGTTGAACCAGTAACTCACTCTCATAAAATACACAATTCTGCAGAGACTAGTGGGCACAACAAGTTCTATAAGGCAGTTGGATCATGCAAAGAGAATGAAATGGCACATATGTTTGTAATTTAGCAACTTTACTGCTTTTGAATTATATAGTGTAAAGATGGTCATACAGACACCTATTACAAAGCATTAGGATGGTGTATAAAATTGTAATATAGATGTGAAAACTGATCATAGAGATGTATGTTTTATGACTACAACAGTGGCTATGGAGAGAAAGAGTATATTGGCATGGTTCTGATAAGGATTTATTAATTCTTTATGTTGGTAAAGGACTGGAAGTGTGGAGGAACATTTAAAAAGACAAGCAAATTCATAAATTATTTTCTGTAAATGTTGACTATTGCATTGTTTTTTTCTAAATTGTTTTTGCAGCAACATAATAATTGTTTCTTCTGTTCTTTTCAGCCTAACATCTACAACATGATGTGTAAATGTCTAACGAACCTTCCAGAAGAGAGATTTGACCAACTTACTGATAATGATTTTCTCAATCCGCAATTGTATATTAAAGGAACATATGTCCGGTGTTTTCTTGTGGCAAATGGAAAACAGCCTATGGCTCTGTTAAATAGCTGCATTGACTCTCTCATCAATAATGGTCAAAAGTAAGGAACATTTATCTCTTTTGTTATCGAAAAAACTGTTGTTGTTGTTTCCACAACTGTTGGCATTGTTATTGCTGCTGTTGGTGGTGTTGTAGTTGAGTAGCCCCTCTTAGCATTGCTTAAATAGATCTACAGTATGGAAGTAACGAGTTGAATCCTTGGGAGCAAGCCACAAATTCAACACTCCCACCCAGGCACACAAATAGATATAAAGATATTCAGTATGTTGGTTTGATTCAAACTTCATTGTCTTATTAGCATTCGAACTGTAGCATACCATCTTTATTGAGATCATGATGTTCTAAATTTTATGGCTTAAAGCACTTGTCTCTATTTTAAAGACAGTGAAGAATTTGTTGACAGTGACATAGAACAAGCTGAGCAACTACATAAAAGTTTCCTCTCTGGCTAGCCATTTATCTCTTAATGTTTTGACAGACACCCAGATGTATAAATTATATACTCCAACAATTACGGTTTAAAACTGTAGAGATAAAAAAAGGGTATCTTATATTTTGTTGGAAATTTTCACATGACTTTAAATCTAAATTTAGCAAATTTCAAGAATTTGTTTTCACTAAAATATAATAATATAAGATGGTATGAGTTTCATTTAAAGCATGTAAGCTTTTAATATCATCGACTTAGAAGACTTTACAGTAACTCTTCATCGCAACTTCACTTAGTAATAGAAGACAGATCTTAGTCAGTATGGTTGGTGACAGGAAGGGCATCCGACCATAAAATGCTGCCTCAAGAAATCTCTGTCCAACCCATGCTAGCATGGAAACACGGACATAAAAATGATCGTGTTGTTTAGCCTCAAGTCAACCTTGATCAAGCAGGCCTATGACCAAAAGCATTCAAGCCATGACCATCTCAACGTTTTAAGGGTTATCTAGGACTATATTGTTCAACAATGTGTCCTTCCTTATTTATGATGGTGAAGTTTCATTCAAGGGAGATTTGATTGCTATTTCTAGCAGGTCGAGCGACTGCATCGTATTTGATGGTATAAATGATGCCCTTTTTTAGGTAACAAAGTGCACTATATATATGTATAAATTACAACTGTCCCTCGCATTCAAGGATGACTTGGTATAAGCATATACCATGCACAGACATGGTATATGCTTATACCTCTCACCCTTGACCCAGTGGAATATCCAGTATATAACTGGAAGGAGAGAGGGCTACACCAGCAGAGCTGCTGCTGGTACTCATTTTCAGCTGAATGGACTGGAGCAAGTAAAGTGCCTTACTCAAGAACGCAACATGCCTCCCAGACCAAGAATTGAACCAACAAGCTTATGATCGTGAGCCCAGTAGCCTAAATAGTAGGCCATGTGCCTTTACACACACACACACACACACACACACACATGGTTCAATTTCATGTTGCATTCAATGTTGCTGTTTTAAGTTTAACAAAGACCTGGCTTATGAATTAAGAAACATATTAAGTTGCAAGAAGAGTTTAATAAAGTGCTGTTGAATAAATCAGCTACGCGTGACTTAGTTTAATTCTCAAGCTGTAGATATTTCAATCATTTATGTTGCTTAATGTTGTAATACAGAGAATATAACCAAAATGTAAATACCATTTTAAGCCTAGCTTAGCTATGGTTTTATAGTGCTAAGTGACAATAGACAAATCTCTCCCTGAAGAGGGTAATCTATCACATAACATTCACAGAAGACCTGGTACCTGTTCCCAACAGATAGGTGAATTATATCTTTTACCTTTGTGAAACTGTGCGGAAGCCTGTCACATGTGTGTGCATGTGGGCAGGTGCAAATATCGCATAAATCCTTAGGAGCAAACATTGCTTGTGAACCAGGTTTGCAAGTAGGACCTTGAGTACTTTAGAGAGTTGTAGAATATTTAAGTGTCCAAGAGACCAAACAAGACAGGAAATGGGGGATTGAGGTAGCAGATTGGGGGGGGGGGTAGAGACAGAGAGAGAGAGAGAGACACAGTGAGAGAGAGAGAGACACAGTGAGAGAGTGTGAGTGTGTGCAAAGGTGAGAGAGAGTGTGAGAGAGTGAGTGTGTGCAAAGGAGAAAGAGAGAGGGTTTAATAAACAAAATAAAAAAAAGTTTTTACTTGCAGGTCATTTTTTTCTCTATATATATTGGAAATCACTATCTAGAAGACTACTAAAAACATGACATGGTAAGGTTTTGGGGAAATGAACAAATTTCAAAATCTATATTAACATAAAATTTGGGTTGGGGTCTAAAAGAAATAAAAACTTCTGTAAAGAAGTAATTAATTCCTATTAAGCCAATGTGGCTGAAGATTAAGATTCACCTATATTGAATATATTTTAAAATGGTAGGCACAGGAATGGCTGTGTGGTTAAGAAGTTCACTTCACAACCAACTTTGGGTTTGATCCCACTGTGTGGTGCCTCAGGCAAGTGTCTTCTACTATAGCCTCAGTCTGACCAATACTTTGTGAGTGAAATTGGTAGACAGAAACTGTGCGGAAGCTCGTCGGATGTACATACGTATGTGTGTGCGTGTTTGTCTCTGCGTGTCTTTATGTTGTTTGTGTATGTCCCACTAAACAATAGGTCCTATAGCTTAGTGGTTTGATGGGTGGAAGATCAGAGGAATAAGTCCCATACTTAAAAATAAGGGTTGGTGTCAGGAAGAGCATCCGACAATAGAATACTGCCTAAAAAAAATAAAAAAAAATAAAAAAATTGTCCAACCCATGTTGGCATGGAAAAGTGGACGTAAAAACGATGATTAGTGAGAGAACTGGATCAAGGGTTGGGGCCCACATGTAAGTGGTTCTATCAGCCTAGGCCCACAAAACAATTCCATATCAAGAAGGAATATGTAGGAACATGTAGGAATAGAGCACTTTTTTTTATGGCTTAGTCAGGGTAGGAAGAGTAGTGCCCATGAGCTTTTTGCAGGGCCTCCAAGACTGTTAGGAAACAAGGAAGAAACCATGATTCATGTGTTATCTTCAGACCAGAGACCTGGTTTAAATGCTTGCAGCAGAGTGGACTCCATTGAAGAAACCCAATGCCGGGGGGGGGGGGGGCGGGTGGGTGTTAAACTGGGTGATAGATTAAGTCTATCACCCAAGAACAAGTACAATCCGATAGTTTCCGTCTAGCTAATTTCAGTCACAAGGCTTGGGTTGACAAAGGTTCCACACAGTGGGATTGAACTCAAAACCAACTGACTATGAGCTTCTTAACTACAGTCATGCCTGCACATTTAACCAGGCAAAATACAGTGTAAAACACACACAACTATGAAAGATGACCTTAAAAGTATAGAAAATTTAATTATCACTGCAAGCAAAGAAAACTTCATACTACAGTGCACTCTCAGAGTGGTGTGCTGAACATACTCACTATAGCTATTTATAGCTAGGAAAGTTAAGTACCTTAGCCATCTACACAGTGCAGCTGTGTTGGTGGCAGGATATGAATTCTCAACTCTTCAGTTAGTAGTCAAGTACCTTATCAACTTTAACAGCTACAATTTCTAAGATGAAGATAAAAAATTCTTTTGCAGCCAAGCTTTTCACTCTGTGGTACCAACATTTTTAACACCAGTCCACCACTGTATTCTAATAACAAAAGTGAGCCAGCATGGGAGCCTCTATGCAGTCCTCGACCTGCTAGAAATAACAGCCAAAACTCCCTCAAACCACATCCTACTGTCTTAAAAAAGGAAGAACACATTAGATAATGTAGTCATAGATAAATTGTCTAAAAAACAAATAAAATAAAGATGGAATGGTCACGGCTGCAATATAGGTCTCCTGGATCAGGGTCTGACCTAGGGCTAAACAACAACTAACAAAAGGTACATATTTGAGAATTACAACTGAAATTATGTCAAGTGATTATTTCCACATTTACTTGATATTTATGTCAGAATACTAATTACAACAATTTAGATTTTCCCTTAGCCTAGCTCTAATGTGGTTATAATTTATGACAATCACCACCACCAACATCTGGTTATAATAATTCACAACCACTACAACCACTACAAACAACACCCAGCAGCATGACCATTACCCCACCCAACAATCTTTTACTATTCAAAGTCATTGCATACCTATGTTGTTACTCCTACAAAATAGAAATATTTAATGATATCAAGTTGCTAACAAGCAAGTATAACATTCTACAATCTACTGTTTAGAGTTTTCTTTACATATTTCTTTGCTGTTGCTCAGGCCTGTGTCAGCTCTGATCTAGCAGACCTATGATCAAAGATATTCCAGCCATGACCATACTATCTTTCATTTAGGACTACATTATCCAATGAGTCCTTCCTTTTTCAAGCTGGTAGAGATATATTGATTTCTAACACAGTAGGCACAAGGTCACAAATTTTAGGGGGAGGGGTATAGTTGATTCGATCAACCCCACCATCTTAGAAAAGGACACATTGGATAATGTGGTCTTGGGTTCCCTGCACAAAGGAAAAAGATGGGATGGTTATGACTGGAATACCTTTGATCATAGGGTTGCTCGATCAGGGCTGAGTTGGAGATAAAGAACAACTGGAACTTTATGAACCCCATGGAAGAATGAAAGGCAAAGTCAACCTCAGTGGGATTTGAACACAGAATGTAAAGGGACATAACTAAATATCCCAAGGCAATTTGTTTGATGTTCTACTGATTTTGCCATCCATCGCCCTCATAGTTAAGATAGGTAATACATTTTTTTTTAAAAGCTAAGAAAGAAAGAAAAGCGAGAATGACTCCATTTACTGGTATTTGCATAACACTAATGATATCTCTCTCAGAAACAAGGCTCAAATACTGTAAGTCCATTAAAATACTGTAAGTCCATTAAATTTAGCCCAGTATGCTACTGATATTCATTTTATACAAAGTGGTGCATGAGAAGTGACAAAGTTGATACAAGCAAGATTTGTAACATATATAAAGGGACAAAACTAAATACTGTATAGCTTTTAGCCTGAAGCTCCACTGATTCTGCCATATTACTGCCTTCAAACTTTGAATAATACTAATAATTATGTATTGGGATAATTTGTGTAAGAAAGGACATGGGTTAGAGATTCTATGGAATTGATCCCTGTATATCAAATGGTGCTTATTTTTTTAAAGCAGGAAGGTGAGATAAAAGATGAGAGAAAGTGGACATAAATTGGATTTGAACTCAGAAATGTGAGGGATGAATCAAAATAGTGCAATGCATTTAGTATGGTGCTCTATTGTCTTGGCCAACTTTCATGGCCTTGATTAACAACAATAGATTAAACAAAATGCAATCTAGTAATTATGCTAGAATAACTTGAATACAGTTTTACAAATATGGTAGATTCTCATATATGTAATATATAGTTGAAAAACTTAGATGAACTGAGATTATCCAAGCAAGTAGATAAAAACTCCCTCTATCAGTGTTTAAAATCTAAAAACAACAAGCAAGGGAGATAATTTCAATAAGATCAGTTGATCGAAATTTTTTGGACAATATAGACAATGCAGATTGGATTGGATCCTGTCTTTAAAGGCAACTAGTGAAATTGATCACTCTTAACCTTGCCAACGAAGTAGCATATACTTCATCGAGGACATCTAATAAGACCAAAACATGTCTGTTGCTTTCACTAGTTGGCTTTAAAAACAAGATTCACTCCAATATGTCATTGTCTATATCTCTCTTGCTTGTTATTTTTAGATTTTCAACACTCCTAGAGGAAGTTGTTATCTAATTGTTTGGATAATCTCAGTTGATCTAAGTTTTTCAACTCACTATATTACATATGTGAGAACCTACCACATTTGTATGCAGAACACTCCCCTTGGGTATTTTCCCATCAGCCATATTGTTGAAAACTGTTTTAGTTTTTATCATGCATCTAGTACTCAGATTTGGTTAATTCTAGTGATATAGACAAAAAGGAACTTAACAATAAAGATAATAAAATAGAAACATAGGGTCAAAATTTTCTCTCCTTTTTCCCCCAACTCCCCTAAACTAATCAGTGCAAATTATACCAAGCAACTAAGACTATGGTATCAAAGAGTAAAAATATTAAAACCCCAGATAGATTTAACATGAGGCAGGTAGTAGGGAGACAAAATTATAACTTATTTAAATATGGTTAAAGTTAATATTTATATTGATAAATATGATAGTGAGATATAAATTAATAATTTAACCCTTTGATAACCATATTTCTAATGAAATAGACTGGCTATGTGTTTCAATTAATTATGAAAATAATCAAAAATTTGGAGGGATTTAGTAAAATAACTTTTTAAGACGGCAATTTGAAACATATCTTAACGAAAAGTTCTTTATTAAAATTAAGATGAAGGTTTTAATTTCAATATGAACACTTTAAAATTAGAGGTGGTCTCAGATGCATTGGTACCAAAAAAGGGTTAAAGATACTTTGTTTATAAAGGAACAAAATATGTAATTGATAGATTTGATACTGACCGCTGAATTTTTTGAATACCAGGCCAAACAAAAGCTCTCCCTCCACGGATATACGCTGGTTGACTGTGAAAGCATCCTGTAATAAAAATATAACATTTGAGATAGGTAAATAAATATGGCAATAATTTCTCACATTGTCTCAGAGCCACAAATTTAGAGGGAAGGGATAGAGCAAATTGCATTGATTCCAGTATGTGCCTGGTATTTATTTTATCAACCACAATGAGACAAAAGGCAACACTGACCCCCCAAGTGGATTTGAACTCAGAGCATAGATGGTTGGAACTAAATTCCGCAGGGCGGTTTACTCAGGGCTTTACCATTTCTATTATTCCAAAATAATAAGATGCATTATATAATATTTATATATGACCAGCATTCAAAAGTAGGTGATAAGATCCCAGTGGAATCCAAAACCCAGGTTTGATTCCTGGTTATAGTTATTTCCACTGAGAAAGAGTATTAACATTAAGCTCTATTCCCACCTATTGAAATAAATAGAGATGATCACTTATTGATACATACCTTTTATAACAAAAGGTCGAGCATTTGACTTATGCTAGTGTATAGGACAATAAGAAACCTTTTCCACTTCATTAAATACATTTAGTGAAGGTGGATATTATTGACAGTTGTTTTTTTTTTTATACAAACAGATGTGGTGAACTGGCAGAATCAGCAGAGCATCAGACAAAATGCCTTGTGGTACTTGTTCTGGCTCTTTATGTTCTGAGTTCAAATTCTGCCGAGGTCAACTTTGCTTTTCATCCTTCCGGTGTTGGGTTGACAAAATAAAGTACCAGTCCAGGTTGGTGGATTTTCCAGCACTGGACAAAATGTTTTGCGTTATTTGCTCCATCTCTTTAAGTTCTGAGTACCCAGGCAGCTGTGGTGTACTTGTCTGTATCTAGCCAAAAAGATGGTGTATTGTAAAATATACAAGGAGGAAGGCAACAGGAAACCACCGTTGTATTCTCCCATGAAAATTCCATGACAAGCACAGCGCTTGTCAAGGAAATTACCACAGGTCATTTGTCAACTTGATGGCATAGGAAGAATGTGCACTTCCTATTGCTAACCACTCACCTATGAAGTAAGGTGGAACCTGCAGACAGCCACACAGACTAAGCTAATCATTAGTTATGTGACTTTGCTAATGGGCACAAAACAATGAATATTGAGAGGTTTGAATGCAATTTTAACCTAACAACAAATATAATAAATACCATATTGCAGATTAAAAGACTAACTTTTTTTTTTAATTTACATATAAACTTAGTAAAGATGTGTACATGTATATATAACATGCTTATTTATACCTAAACGTGCAACGGCTCTCGCTGTGGTTTTAGTCTTGGAGAACAACTTTTCCCTACATACTTTCTGTGTTAAAAAACACATCGTGCTCCAAATGACTTAACACAGAAAGTCTGTAGGGAGAAGTTCTTCTCCGAGACAAAAACCACAGCGTGAGCCATTGCACGTTTAGGTGTACATAAGCATGTTATATATACATGTTCACATCTTTATTTTGATCTCTGCTGTTAAGGGTGCTTATACTATATAAACTCAGTACTTCAAGCCAACAAACTACAGTGTGGTGGCTGCTTACAGTGATGAATTATACCACTGGTGTTACCAACATTAACTAATTAACATTTGCCAACAGCTGTAAAGCATTATATAACAAGGTTGTCTGCAGCATGCATTAAACAAACAAACTGGAAATACTTTAACTTTAATATTGTCAACCAACATTCAAACTGAGTAATAGTGATTCTCACATAGGCTGGCACATGGCCACAAACTTGCAGAGGGTTGAAGAGTATAATTGAAACAATCAAACTCAGCATAGAACTGGTACTTTCTTTTATCAACCCCAGGGGAATAAAAAGGCAAAAACATGTGGGATTTGCACTCAGAATCTAATGAGACATAACCAAGACATTTAGTCCAGTCACTATTGTGAGTGAGTGAGTGAGTGAGAGAGCGAGAGAGAGCGAGAGCGAGAGATCCCAATATTGGACAGGTTATTTTATTGACCCCCAAAAGGGTGAAAGGCAAAACTGACCTCGGCGGGAGAGCACTGATAGCCGGAGCAAATACTACAAGGCATTCTATCTGATGCTCTAACTATTCTGTCAACTCACTGCCTTAAACAACAACTTAAGAGTTGATTGAATTACTCCCAGTATGTTCCTTGTACTTATTGGTGTTGTTTTCAGAAGGATGATATGGTAAAAGTCAACCCCTGCAAGATTTTTTTTACTAAAAACATAGATATACCATAATAACATCTAATTTGGTAAGCTATTTACAGTTTCTGCCAATCCCACCCGTTCACTCACATGTTAGAATTCCAAGAGCTATAATATACATAATTATCTTGATTATAAAATTAACTAAATAACAACCGTAGAATGTATTTTCTTTTCTACCCACCAATAACTAAACTGTAGAGTAGATTTCCTGAGCAATGGTATAATGAAAAGGAACAATTACTAAACTCCTACTTAACAGCCACTAAAAATGAACAGTTAAACCATTTATCTAAAGCACTTTAACATTATCCATCAAGGGAGCCAATATAAATGACTATAGTTAATTTCTTCCATTTGATATCAACCAAGGAAACCTCTACATCAGTGGTGGCCAACCTGTGGCGCATGCGCCAAACGTGGCGCATTGAACGATTAGTGGTGGCGCATTCCATCCCTGCAGCGGGATAATATTTTATAGTAAAAAATATCATAAATCCCACTCATATACGGGGAG
>JAOPJM010001179.1:9271027-9291327 GCA_027124095.1 Muusoctopus leioderma | reverse complement strand
CTTCAAGGCGGTGCCCCAGCATGGCCCCAGTCCAATGACTGAAACAAGTAAAAGAGTAAAAGAGTAAAAGAGTAAGTTAACTTTAAAGAGAATATTAGCTAATACGTTTTACACACTGAACACCATCACAAAAATACAAGGTTGTTTACAAAGTTGTTTAACGACTTTAAATTACTTAATTTATATTTTTCTCATTAATCAAACATATCATTTAATGCAGTGTTTCTGCAAAATGAAAAGCTAAGTAGAGGATAGCTGGGAAATACATAGTGTTTGATGTCAAAGCTTTGTAAACAACAATGAAATAATAATAATGATGCCAGCAAGCCAAACCACACTGCTCTCAAATATATTATTTCTTTCATTTGCATAAAACCTGAGATTTTAAGAAGAGGATTAGGGGGGGGGGGGGAAGTTGTTACATACATGCTTTTGCACAAAGGTATTACTGATCTAAATGCAGTGAAATAGCTTCACAGACTTGTTTTTATATGGCTTAGAGGAGGAAGGGCAGCCTCCAGGACCTTTTTGCAGGGCCTCTGAAACTTGTGGGGGAAAAGGGAAGAAAAGGCTATGGCGTATAGGTCATCTTTAGTTTGAAGACCCGTTGTTGAATATAAGTAGTTCTCACTTTCTGTGCTTCTGATACACGAGAATTTTCTGTGACAAAAGCCAAAAATGTATTTTCTATAATTTAAAAAGAATTTGCACATAACTCAATGCGTGCTGCCCAAACACAATGTCTGAGTGAATGAATACACCTGTCAGCTGAGCCAAAGGTCAAATTATGTTGACGAGAATCAGCAGCCCCAGTTTCCTGCTTTACAAGTTCTCGATTAACGAGACATAATTAGGAGCAAATTAACTCATAAAGCTGAGTGGAGTCCACTAAAGACACCCAAGAGTGTTAAAACAAGTGATGGATTAAGTCAGGAACTTACCAATGAATGGTTGTCAGACATCAGTCCAATAATCATATTTGGTCATTAGAGCATTTGATTTGTTTTTTATTTTAACTTAGTGATGTAAGAGAGAAATACACTGGAGTGGTTCTCTATTGACCTCTTTGGGCCCACAGGGGGATTTGAACTCAGCACTGCAAGCTAACAAAACACTCGTCAATTTTTGCAGTGCTACCATACAGTAGTGATCTCTATCACTCTGTGGTACCTATGTAGAGCTAGGTGAAGTAGGCTGTCACTCACTCAGTCAAGAAAGACTTGGTATCAGCATGTACCATGCTTTCGCTAATGGTGTTTTAAGGTGCCGATGTAGTCATGAGCAGATACAGTGACCTCCCCAACCCTCCCACCGGTGACCCAGCAGAACATCCAGGTTGTGACAGCTGGAGGGAGAGAGGGTTGCACCAGCACTGGGCTGGTACTTTATCGATGCTGAAAGGATGAACAGCAAAGTTCACCTCAGCAGGATTTGAACACAGAGTGCAGAGAGTCAGAACAAATATCAGAACACATTCTATCCGACGCTCTATACATACACACACATGTATATAAGCAAAAAGAGTAATTGGATCATGGGTCAGTTTTAATGAGGAGTAATTCCAGTTGTTTGATCAAAGAACTACCTACTCATTGAATTATAGTGAAAGTGGTTGAGTATTCTCTGGAGACTTGAACCCTTAACGGTATCTTTAGACATAATCAGCATAACATAGTATGTGACAAGGCTGGGCCATTGAATTATAAATATTAAATTCACTGTAGTAGTCCCACCTACAATATACATGGGTACAATAGAGTAGTAAAGTATAGTATAGCATGTTATAACAAGAACAAATTAACAATTTTCGTTTTTAAATTCTGAAGTACTATTTTTAATTAGGGGTAAAATGTAAATTATAATTTATTCATAGTCATTCATAAAATACCTTCCTTTTCTTTCAGTTACATTATCAAATGTTTCAGCAACATAGGTTTGTCTTTTCATTATAATAATCATCTTCATGTGTAATAGATTATCAGTGACCAGGTCATAGATGTACAACAAAAGACTTTGATACTATTACAAAATAAAACAAAGATGAGTATATAATGGTATCTGTGTGTTTTAAATGGCTGCTGTTATTCTACTATGATGTAAGTGCATCATCCTTAAATGATGGTTAAAAAAAATAACAACAGAAGAGGAAGAGTAAAGAAAAAATGATAATGTAAACAGCTTTTATTTGAAGGGGATTTAAAGAAGACTTCAGCAGGTTCATATTATCACAATAAGAAGGTTGTTAATATGGTAATGCATAAATACAAAAGACTAGAGAAGGCAGTAAGAACCATAGGAAAAGAATAATGGTGAGACAGGAATTCTGAATAAATCCTGAATATAGTAATATATTATATTATATTTAACATAAAATTGATTTCTAACATAGGCACAAGGCCACAATTTTTTTGGTGGGTGGGTGAGTGGGGAATATAATTGATTATATTGACCCCAGAAGGATGGAAGGCAAAGTAAACCTCAGCATGATTTGAACTCAGAATGTGAAGGGACATAACTAAATACTGCAAGACAGTGTTGTCTGCCAACTATCGCTCTTTCATAATATTGAAACATAGATAATGTAAACATTAGTTAGTGTTGGCAGTGGGGGTGTACTAAATTAAAACTAACCTCAAACCATTTCACCACTATATCGACAGTTTGAAGACAAGCCAACGAGGAAGCTTTTATGTGGTCACACGACCTGCTAGAAAAAACAGCCAAATTTCCCTAGAATCACACCCAATCATCTTAGAAAAAACGAAGGACATACTGGATAAGGTGGTCCTAGATGCAAAAAAATAGAAAAAAGATGGGATGGTCATAAGTTTGATCATAAGTTCGCTTGATCAAGTCTGACCCAAGGCTAAATAACAACAGTTTGAAGTCAGCCAGGAACCAGAGAATGTTTAACAGTTTAGTCTTGCTTTTTAATTTTATATATTTTTCGAAATTATTTTCTGTAGTCACTGGCCATTTTATGATGTGGATAGTTATAATGATTGTGAGAAGCTGCAATACTAACAACACCAAAAACAATAAAACCACACATTTAAGAGAAATTGCTACTATTCCAGTAGCCACAGCCATTAGGGGAGGGGGAAGGAAACAGAAAAATAGGGTAGAATATGGGATGGGTGATCACCAAGGAAGATCAGACTGCATTGAACCCTTTACAAAAAAAAAAGTTAAATAAAAAAAATTAAAAAAAGAACAAAAAATAATATCAATAAACAAGGACTAAATATAACAAGACATTTAAATATTTATATATATTGCAATAGATGTAGGAATTTACAAGCTTATATCTGTATAAAGTTTTGTCACAGGTTGGCTTCACGGATTAACTGTGATAAGTTTGTTGTGGATCATGTGAAGTTGAGTTGGTTGGATATTGAGTGGAATTACTTCAGTTCGGGTACCTGGAGTGGGTATCGATATACGCCCAAGCACCAGGCTGTCCAGGCTCTTCTCTTTTAGTACCTAGATGAGAATAGAAAGAGAGAAAAATGCTGACAATGTATAATAGCAGGGTCCTAAAATAATAATAATAAATAAAGATAGTTAATAATGAAGCTCTATCAGGTTGTTATTTTGGTTTAGCTGCAAGTTGACCCTGATCTAGCAGACATATGATCAAACACATTCAAGGCATGACCATCCCGTCTTATTTTCAGGTTTAGTGTACTTTGGACACAGTCTGGAGTACACTAAACTTATCCAATGAGACCTTTTTTTAAAGATAGTAAGGTGTAGTTTGAGGAAGATTTACTGCTATTTTTAGTAAGTTGAGTGACCACATTGTGGCTCCCTCAAAGCACTATGATTAGGTCATATGAAGCAGTGAGAATGATTGAATGCGAAACTGGGTGAAGGAATGTCCAGAGTAGCAGAAGGTATTCAAAGGTAGTATTGTGAAACTATATGATATGAAGTGAATAACTATGTGTAGATATGAAGTGGATGACTATGTGTAAATATGAAGTGGATAATAATCATAGATATAAGGAGGGGTGGGGGTTGTTGTTTAGCCCCAGATCAGCCCCGATAGACCAGACCTATGATCAAAGGTGTTCAAGCTGTGATTATCCTGTCTTTAAGGTATAATGTATCTAGGACTACATTATCCTGGATACATATAGCTCCCATCCTTTTTAAGATAGTGAGGTGTGATTTGAGGAAGATTTGACTTCTATTTCTAGTAGGTCAAACAACCACATTGGCTCATAAGTAAAAGGGTATTATGAACTGTTAAAAGAAATAAACTAAGATGATGAAGAAGGAATGAGATGATGTGTGCTGGTGATAGAAGGAAATCAGAGAAATAAGCAAAGACATGCCATGAGCTCGTAGATGATGATAACCCAGAGTGAAAAGATAACAGTAATATGGGTAATGTGAAGAGAATAGATGAAAAAATCTGGATGATGATGTGTTCTGTACTTGTGAGAAATGGTACCCAGGGTAGAAAGAAAGTGATGAAAATAGTTGATGTAAAAGCTTTAACCATTTCAATACCAGCCCATTTAAGACTGCCTCTGGTTCTTTGATACAAAACGTCTTGCTTTAAAGTCTTCATATTTAAATTAAAACCTTCCATCATAACTTTTTCACAAGAAACTTTTAAGTTATACTCCTAAAACCAGTTTAAGATAGAAATAAATGCAAAAGTTATTGCAACCAAATTTTTCACTATTTTCAAAATTAATAGAAACACACAGGTACTGTATTTCATTAGAAAATATGGTCACAAAAGGGTTAAAACAAACATCCAAATAATATATAACAAAACAAAAATCCATCTTATTGTTCTCTACTCTTGTTAAAAGAATCCCAAGGTCAAGGGTGAAATATTTTTTCAGTTTAATTAATACAAAAATAATTAACTGATGTGGTTTCCATTAAAACAACATTAACAAAACTACATACCCGAGCATATTCAGGTGTTGGGAAAGATGAGAAATCTGTCCTCACTTGACCACCAGTTCTGTTTGCCGCAAGAAAATTGGTCACCTGGACTTGAAGCTGTTTAAGGAAAAGGAAAAAAAAAATCCAACAAAATAATACAGGATATGCAGTTGAAAAAAATATTTGGTATCATTTTAGGTGCCATGAGCAGAATTGAAAACACATGGAAGGACACTGTATTCTTAACAATCTATACAAGTATGGTAAAGCTAGCATAAAACCAATTAGCTGTATGATATCTACAGACAGAACTTTGGGTTGATTAATGGACAGGGCAAGTGGATAAAGGGTGCTAGACAGCTGATCCATGTTACTAGCATTATTGCACTGTGCTTTGGACACTTTACTCTACTTTCCTCAGTCTACCTATTTCAAAATTAATAGAAACACACAGGTACTGTATTTACCAATTCCCACTTCAAAGTCGAGTGGTTGGTGTTAGGTAGGATATCCAGCTGTAATAATAGAAAGAAATTAAAAAAAAAACAACACTTGCTCCAACAATTCCTACTAAGGTCCAGATTTATAAAAAAAACTACTTAAGATAGAATACCATGAAAAATAGATGTAAAAACACTTAAAAATTATATAAAAAGGTGATATAACAATGACTGCACAGGTTATAACATGTATAAAGAGCTATATGAAAGATCTGTTGATGCACACACATCTTGTCTTTTCCAAGTATTTATAAGGCCAGTATTCAACAATGGTTCATGTAATGTTAAATGAATGATAGTTAAATTTCTCCCTGGAGAGAACATTGGACTATTGGAGGTACTTTTTCCATGTGAAGAATTGAACCCCAGCACTGCCAGTGAGCTATAATGCTACCAATACTACCTACAGAAGTGAACTATATCACTGTATCAACTACTTAGAACTAGATGGACTGAGTCATTGAGAACTGTCTTGGTCATGGACATAATACAGTAGTAGTGATTTAAACCACCAACTTCTCTGCTACCCTATTCAGATTCAACCATCTGTTTTCTCAATGTGCTTGCACTCACCCATCCACAAACAGGCAAAACCTCTTGAGCCAATGAAAGAACCCCTCTATCTCATCACTTGACCTGCTAGACATAGCAGCCAAATCTTCCTCAAATCACACTATCTTAAAAAAAGGAGGGACACATTGACTAATGTAGTCCTGGATACACAATTCCTCAGAGAACAGGATGGACAGGACAGGATGGTCATGGCTGGAATTCCTTTGATCATAGGTCTGCTCAGTGAGGGCTGACCTGGGGCTAAATAGCATCAGCATCATTATTTTATGTTCATTTTTTTCCTTGCTTGCATGGGTCTTCTCCAGTGTGTCTCACCACTTGTTGCAGTCGTCGTCATCTTCATGAGGTTCAGCCTCCTGAGCAGTGGCGGCTCGTGACTTTAATGTGTGGGGGTGCTGCTTCAGAAAACTTTTAGGAATTGTTTTAATATTGTGTAACACACACAGAAATATAGTATATATATATATATAGATAATAATAATATTTATACAAATTTTGGATTATCTCCCTTTCACCGTTGTGCGATTTAAAAATAACATTAACCCGGCACTGCCGTGCTCACGTAGCTTAATTTGCGAGTTAGAGTGCTCTCCCTTCATGCCTGTAGCACATGTGCGCATGCGCGTAACCAACAAAAAAAATCGTCATTGGCACTGTGAAATTGCCAGTTCCCATGCAGGATTTAAAAAAAAAATAATAGTATTAAATATCTTGTACAAGTATATATAAATAAATAAACATACATATTATACATATATATCGGGTGAACATTTGGGGGTGCCGCAGTGCCTACCGACGAGCCGCCCCTGCTCCTGAGATCAGCTTTCACCACTTCCTTGGTCCACAGGTTCTTTTCACTTGGAATGCCTGATATTTTCAGCATCTCAGTAACTATCTCAGATGGTCCAGTTGTTTTCCTAGTAGTATTCTTAGTAGCCATTTCAACAGTACAGCTGTCAATTTTAATAGCTGGTCTCTCTGCTGGGTCTACTTGGGGTAGTGCCCTTCTCTTCCATACATTCTTCTCATTCAGCAACCTCTCATAGTAGCATTTCAATGCCTCTTTCTTTTTTATGTCAGTGAGGGCAAGTGCACCACTATCATTACATACACACTTCTCACCAACAATGTCCTGATTCATATTGACACACTGCTTTGCAATCCGAAACACCTCATACCTCTGATCCTCACATAGTAAAACAGTGGGAAACCTTACTTTCAGCTTCTCTCCTTGCTAAGTATACCTGACATTTAACTTCTAGCTACCTGATATTGTTCCTTGCTCACCCCGCCCACTTTCTTTCATTCTTTCCAGGCCCCTGTCATTAACTTTTATGACTATCTAACATACCATTCCACCATCATGTCACCTTCCGTCTGGCTGGAACCTTGCTCCATCCACAGATCTGATATGTGGTTCCCAGCAGGTTGTCTCATAGAAATTCCCAGTTGTCTTCTACATCATTGGTCTATCTTCTTCTCAACACACACATCCCTTAGTACTTCTTTGAAGGAACCTATGTCTGGTTGAAGGATCTTTCAGCTTTCATACCTTGTGTCTCTGGGTCGTACATTAAAAATACTTGCTAAAAGGCTTCTATAAAATATCTACATATCTAAGAGTATCTGCAGTATACACCTCAACCACATGAAATTCTATTAGCAGAAATGAAACACACCAAAGGACCATACAAACATGGAAAAATTAGCATAAAGCTAATTTTTTTTATTGCTCAGTCAGAGGAGGAAGGGAAGTACCAATGATCTTTCGCAAAGCCTCTGAGACTGGTGGGAGGAAGAGAAGTAATGCTCACATCAGAGACCCGGTCCGAATACTTGCAATAGAGTGGATTCTGCTAAAGACATCATAGGATCAGGTGGTGGTGTTCACCCGGGCGATGGATTAAGTATACCACCCAAGAACAGGTACAGTTCATCTTAAGGACTTCTTCAGTTTCTCTTTATCTAATTTCTATCACAAAGCTTGGCTCAACCTGAATCTATGGTAGAAAACACTTGCTGAAGGTGATGTGCAGTGGAATCGAACCCAGAACCACCTGATTGCACAGCAAATTCTTAACCACACAGCCACCTCTATTATGATAATGATGATGACTAGGGTATTATAAACCAGCTTTGAAATCTACATCCCAAGTGTTAATACAAAATTTAACACTTAATATTCGATATATATAGCACTGTAACAACTGTAGTATACAGATCTCTCCAATGTCATTATAAATTATCTATTATAACCATATTAACCCTTTTCATTACAGATCACACAAAGTAAACTTAGCAATCCTAGAATAAATATTTTGCGCACTTCATCGACAAGTATCATAGAGTAGAAGCAAGATTCTGATAAGCTGTGTCTGGCCTGGTTTCTCTGTCACTAATGCTGCTAATGCTCTCAAGAAAAGTTTGAACATTATACAATCTTTTCCTCACCAAAAATCAATAGTCTACACATTTCAGTAAATCTCACTAATGGCTGTGAGGTTAAGATGCTAAACTACAGACTACAAAGTCAGGAGTTGAAATCTCATGACAGCCTTTGGATTGTATTCCTAGGAAAGGTAATTTAGTTTTCCAAATGAAATAAGTGTTGCCAATTATCAGTAGACCAATTATCAGTAATTATCTAACTGTGAAAAAACAATTGCTTTATCAGTGCTTTATCAGTGTTAAAAACCACTTGTTCTACCTCTATATTAATATCTAAATTTAGAAAAAAGAATAAGAAAATTTGCCAATATAGAAAAACATATAGAAAAACATATGCAAGAAAAAAAATTAAATAAATAGAATCTACGAAGAAAGGGAGGATGAGGTTTGAGGGAGGGTCTAAATTAGTTTTTGAGAAGTCTCAAGCTACACTGAAAATCAACTTACCTCATGTGTTCCCTTTTCAAGTTGAACAAGTTTTGAAGATTGCCGTACCAATTGCACATTAGGACTAGCTGTCTGAGTCACTGGCTTGGAACCTGTTCAAAATGAAAATAACATTGACTAAATGTTGTGCAACAGAGCATACTATCAGAAAGAGATTTAAATATAAAAAAAATAAAAAAAAAAATAACTTCAAGTTGAGATTTTATAAAATCCATTTAAATACACATAAAATTTTCTGAATTAGTCAAGTCAGAAAAAGAAATTTTAAGTTGGAACAGAGATAAGGGAGCAGGGTTTAGTTCCTAGTTCAGCCCCATATAGTTCTTTATTCAAATCTTGCTAATGACAGTAATAAGATAACACTGAAGTCAGAGAACTGGACTTAGATATAAGCCAATAGTTACCTAAGCAGATGTTACTGGTCAACATCCTAGCCAACCCCACCTTCCATCATATCTATTCGATGTGTAACGGGGCTGCTCTAGATAGTAATATGAATCAGGGAATTCCTAAAGTAGGTGTTGGGTTAAATGTTACCATTTTGAAGTGACTTCTAAAATACTGTTTTCTAGATAATGATATAGGGAAGAAGACACTAGCAATATGCAAAAAAGAAAAAGAAAAATGTTTGCGCCATTTCCAAGACACGACATTGAATGTGGAAAATGTGTCAAGGCTGCAGAAAAATGAGTCAGGTATGACATGGAATGTTAGCCTGAATGAAAGGAGGAATACATGTAAGCTGAGAGTTGCTAGTGTTATCCTGCGTAATTACATACAAAAGCATATTGAAGATTGCGTAATTAATTGTTAGAAATGAAGCTTATGTTTGTTTTACCTATTCTTAGTTTGTTTTGCTTGATTTCAGAAGTAGGTCTAACCAATCGGAAGTTATGCACGATTGAAAATTCAGTTTATTTAAAGCCATGATCGTGGCTTAACGCAATCTTATGGAAAACCACGATCGTGGCTTTTAGCAGGATAACAGTTAAGAGGCATAGCTTATGTATGCAAGAGATATGACTGCAGTAGTATAGAAAGGGAATGCAAATAGTCATTGAGTACTGGATTAAAAAGTGCTTTGCGCTGACAGTCCAAGGTACCTCTGGTAGAGAAAGACCAAAGATGATGTGAAAGAAAGTGGTGAGATCAGAACTCAGAATGTTGAGTGTCACAGACAAGATGATACACGACTAAGACAAGTGGTAATTTACTATACTGCAGACTTGTCCAACCCATGCCAGCATGGAAAAGCTGACATTAAAACAATGATGATGACAATAATTATGATGACATTGAAACAATGGTGATGACGTTTCCAGATATATAACCAATCATAGCATCAACCCTCACTTTTAATGTCAATCTTGTATTTTAATGAAGGGCTAAGTTGATCAAGGCAGTAGAGCTGTAGACTTGGAGCCTGTTACTGGTAAGCATCAATTCTAGTCAAATTTTACTATACTGTTATGTCAAATGTTCTTATATATACTACTAATTTATGCTGGAGCTAACGAGGGGAAACTCTACATGGTTGTTTGACCAGCTAGAAACAGCAACCAAATTTCTCTCAAATCACACTGTACCATCTTGGACAATGTGGTCTTAGATGTCTGAAAAAAGATGGTCATGGCTGAAACACCTTTGATCATATATCTGCTCAACCTTGGGCTAAACAAGAACAACTAATTTATGCTCCCCAGTATGGCCACAGCCAGATGGCTGAAACCAATAAAAGAATAAAAGAAAGAACATCAATCAAAATCCATAACTTAAGGAGAACATAGGTGTACAACAAGAGATGTAACCTCCCCACCTCCATATTTCCCCAGTCATCAGTCAGCCTCATGCTTTTCATCATGTTCCTCCCAGTCCATTCCTTGATGTTGTGGTCTTCCCATACCTCTTTTACTGTGGGTTTGTCCATGCATTACCATATTCGCTAGAGAGGGGGGTGTCATGGTGTTCATGTTACATGACCAAACCACTTCATTCTCTGCCTTTTTAATAATTGACAGAAAAGTTTTGTGGCAATCTTTTCAACAATTTATTACCTCCTTATATACCAAATGCTATATTAGCTTCAATTGGATATAAACATCACTACATCTGTTAGTTCAAGTCTAGAACAGACAAAGATGCTACTGTTTACAAAGTTCACACAGGTGACTATATAAAATGATATGGAAAAAGCCTTAAAAAGCAATGTTAAAAATGTTATTTGAACTGGATTAGTTCTTAATTATTTCCACTATTTTAGATGCTTTTGTTCTAAATTTTAACTATTTGTAGTGCTGTGTAGCTCTATCAAGAAAATAAACATCCTAAACATTAGATATCTATAAATTGTGAGCAACAAAGACCTTTGGGCCAAAGCCAAGCAGAAACCCATTGGTCAATAAATAGAGCAACACAAGTGGAGATGGGTAGGCCATGTGTTAAGAAGACCAGAAGGATGTTTGGCAAGGCAAGCCTGGGATTGGAACCCAGAGGGGGAAAAGGAAGGCGGAGTGCCCAAGCATCACCTGACAGAGATCGGCAGGGGAGGAATTGAAGATGACAGGGATGACATGGAACCAATCATCACCATCAAAGGAAAGCACAGGACCGAATACATTGAAGGACTACTGTGGAGAGCCTATATTCAGCAAGGAATCGAAACAGGCCATGATGATGATGAAACTCAATATGCAAAAATACTAATACTTAATCTCCCTGCTCTACATACATAGAGCTTATTCAATTTTTTTTATAAGATAATCAGAAGAGGATGGGCAGTGCCCATGACCTTTGCAGGCCCTCCCAGTCTGGTGAGGTTGATGTTCAGCTCCTACATCTTTTAAAAATGTGGATGGGGAAGGAGTTCCAGAGAGCCTCAGTTCAGTGAACGAAGGATTGGGCGCTTAGTGCAAGGTCTGGGAGGTGAACGGAGATTTTATGCAGCCAGCCAGTTCAGTTGAGTAGAGGCTATTGTAGTCATGATAGAAGAGGCAGAGAGAAGAAACAGCATGTCTGTAAGCTAGTGATTGAAGTCTGTAGGTGATTGTCAATCAGTTGAACAGACTTCTTTTAGGTGTGATCTAGGATGTCATGGTGTAGAGCATCAGTACCATACCATACATGTGAGCAGGACTCGAGTGTCGACCTCACTTGAGCTTTGTAGAGGGCCAGCAACTAACCAAGAATGAAGTATTTTCTGGTCCTAAAGAGGAATACTAGTCTTTGTGATGCTGTTTTGGCCAATGTTATATATATGGAGTTGCCATGAGGGATCAAAGATTATGAGGCCTAGCATTTGTAGTGACATTGAGGGTTTTAATTGTGCGGCATTTGTGAAATGATTAAAAGTAGTTTAATGTTCAACAAAAACTTACCAGGCTTTCTGTTGCTGATATCAATCACTACAGGGCAAGCACTCAGTTGATTAGCTTCCTAAAATACAATAAAAAAATAATTAAAAATAAAAGTAAAAAAATTCAAATATTCGAGTTTCCCATCTAATATAAATCTGTAAATAACTTTCAAGAAATATTTTTATACACTAATTGGCACAAGGACCCTACATTTAGAGGAGAATGGCAACAGAGAGTTGTCATGTTCATTCACTTACAACAATGAATCGCTTCAAATGGAAATTGAAACCGCATCAGACTTGTCTTACAAGGAGGTTACATACTTCTACTCTGTGGAACTTGACAGGCATTATAGAATTAACAAATCCAAGAGAAACTATTCTAAAGTGGTAATCATATTTCTATGCTAAAAATGAAAGGAATGGAGCTACAGTGGCACGAAGAGTGTGGAATATCATTATATTAGAATGAAGGCAAGGCCAAGGGATATACTAAATAAAAAAAGAAGCAGGGGAAGCATAATTGAACAAAACTTAAATTTTGTTATTTTTGTTTTTTACATTTTTGGCAGCTATGGTCATTTACTGTAATAAACAAAATTTCAAAACCAGCTGTTGGCTCCAACTAGATTTGAAAGACCTCTCTCTCATATACATAAGTTAAATGAGAAACTATTAAACAGATGAAGTAAAAATATAAAAAAGAATTCTAGACAAACAAGATTTAAAAAAACAGTCTTCAACAGACCTTCAATAGCTGAGTGACTCTCTTTGTTAGATCATTCAGTTCTGTCTTGCCAGGAATGTTGTCTGGCAGTTCCCCAATCTTCACTAGACCTGTCTTATTGGAAAGACCTGTAGGTTTCTTAGGCACATAAAGGGATGGTAGTTGACCCATTTGCTCCTGTCACAGAAATCAAAGCAGATATAATAGCAACATTTAGAAGAATTCATTTCAATAGAAACAGTTCTCATTTGACTGCAATAAAAGCATTCATTTTTTTCTTTCGCCATAATTTGTTAAATTTTGGTTGGATAATCCAGTGAATTTAAAAATGTTTGTATCAAATAATTTTGCACAAAATTTAAACATTTTAATTAATTGCCATAAAATTTACCACTTTTCTTGCAAATGTTCAATTTAACTATAAAATTGACTGAGGCGACTAATTTTTTTGTTCATGTTAGTTAGACAGGAGTAAGTGAAATATCTAGCTTAAGCATATTAAAATAGAGTAGAGGCAGAATTTGAACTTCGGTGTAACAATTCAGCCATTTATGTAGTTATAAAAGTGCAGGTCAGATCATACTCTAAATAATATGTAAGTTCTAACAATGATATTGTCCAGGGAAGAAACACAAGCTGAAGTGGGAACAACTTGAAATCAAACTTGGGAATGACACAACTGAGATTTTCTAAGTAATTCCTTTCTACTTAACTCATGAGCTTTGAAACCATACATTTTTGTATTGTTTACCCATTAGCTGTCCAAACCCTTTAAACCTTTGCTGTAGTAGGTATCTATGTTCCAGATTCAAACTGACTATATTACTTCATTGTCCTTTGCAAGAGCAGGTCACTCACTACACCAACAAATGCCAAGAGAAATGACAGGTTCTAGGCTAGTGGAAAAAAATATATGAAGCTTTTCTTTTCATTTTAATCTGTTTTATTCCATTTTATGAATTCCATTCATTGAAGATCAGTTTACTTCCTGTCATAATGGTATGAAGTTGGTTGTTTAGCCCCAGGTCATCTGCATTCCAGTTGTGACCATCCTGTCTTTTTATATTTCAGACTACAATGTTCAATGTGTCCTTCCTTTTTCAAGACAGTAAGTAGGGTGTGATTTGAGGGAAATTTGGCTACTATTTCTAGCAGATCGAGTGACCACGTAAAGGCTCTATCGTATGGCATCCAGTATTATTTCAATATCGGAGTGAGAAAATTGAAGTAGTGGAGATATGTGGAATGCAGGAATGGTTGGTGAGAAAGAACCAAACAATGAAATGTTGATGTAGTCAGTAGACATGGTAAATAAAATGATTGATAGAGGAAGGGGAAAGTATTACATGTGCAGTATTTTCCCCTTCCACCAAGAGTATTAATTAGTGATACTAATGAACTGGTGCTTAATGGACCATGGTAGACTGGGACTGTAAGACAATAAAGGGGGATGGAGACAGAAATGTGTGTGTGTGTGTGTGTATATTGTTGGTGTGAAATGGGGAAAAAAATGTACTCAATACAGTTAGGTAGAGCGGAATAATAGTTATTAAAAGTTGAGTTTGCTGAGTAGCTAATTGGAGTTTCTTGTTTCATATATATGGGGTGAGAGAGAGAGAAAGATTGGGAGAGAGAGAGAGTTTGGGAGATAGAGAGAGATATATATAAATAAATGGAGAGAGAAATATATAAATGAAGAGAAATAGGGCGACAAAGAGAGAGAGAGAGAGAGAGCGATATGGCAGCAGAAGGAGATATAGCAAGAGAGAGAGAGAGAGAGAAAGACAGAGAGAGACATATTACAATAGAGAAAGAGAGAGAGAGATGGAGAGAAAGAGAGGAGAAATCGAGAACTATGATTATTTCATTGATGAACAACTACATACTCTTAGTCTTTGACCCTTTAAACGGATGTTTTCTTGAATCACATGGTTTAATGCTTCTTTCATTGAAGAAATCTATGGAAAGAAAACAAAAAAAAAACTTATGAGACGTACTGTGGAAAGCAAAAAAGAAATAGTTTTGAATCTTATAAACACAGCCATGGCCATATGGCTGAGAAGTTCGATTTGCAGCCATGAAGTGACTAGTTCATTTGCACTATTGTGCACATTGAGCAAATGTCTTCTACCATAGCCTCGGGTTGATCAAAGCTTTGTGAATGAAATTTGGTAGATGGAAACTGCACGGAAGTTTGGTGGATATATAATTTCCTTTACCGGCTTAGTCAGAGAATGAGCCGTGCCCTTTAACTTTTTCAAGGCCTCTGTCACTGGTGGAAGGAAAGGAGGAAGTTACCTGTAAACCTGAGACTTGGCCCGAATGCTTGCAGTGGAGTGGACTCCACTAATGGCACCCATGGGCTGGGTGACAGAATGAGTCTACTACCCAATTTATATATATATATATGCATGTGTGGAGAGGAATTTGTTTGAAGTACCAGGTTGGTGTCTAGCTTGCAATATCTCACCTTATGGACAGATAAGTGCTCTTTAGCTTTTGTTGGTGCACTATCCAAAAGATGGATAACCCTTCTAAGAAATACCTGGGGTCTATCCTTCTCTGGGTCTGCGACATACTTTACACCAACTTTGTGTTATTGGCAAGACCAGTTTGTACTTATTGCTATTTAATTCCATTTTTTAAAAAATACATTTATAAATCTAAAGCTGGTTTGATGTCTCACTGTAGACCCAAGCATTAGGTTGAACTGAGCATTTGGACCCTCATATGCCAAAACTGACGACAGAGTCCATCGTGTGTGTCTGTGTGGTGTATATTGGTGAGGGATTAGGCAAACAAATTGCTGCATCAAACAAAAATGCCTTGTAGTATTTACATCGTCCATCTAAATTACATCTCTTTAGACTAAGGTGCAATTTTCCTTTTGTCCCTTACAAAACCAGTAAAAAAAAAAAATATGAAGAAAAAAAAAGAATATGAAAAAGAGAATAGCACTTTAAAAAAAATATTGAAACAGCTCTCTTACTTGTTGTTTCAGCATTGGTGATTCTTGAACATTGGTATTTGATGCATATGGTATTGCAGGACTTGCTGACATTGCACCAGTGATTAGTGAAAGAGAAGAAAATATATTAGATAATTAAATAATCATTTGTTAGCTATTTTAAACTAATATTATTGTCTGAAATTGTTTAGAAGTAATTAAATTAAAATAGTTATAGTTTTTATATAAGACAAACAAAACAAAATACAGTTTTAAAACAAGAATGGTAGATACAGTGATGCCTTAGACAACAAAAATTCCTTTTTTGTTAAGAGGGATGGTCTTAGCTAGTGGACTTGAATCCATTTAGGAAAGAATAGCAAAGTTGAGTGCAAGGGATTTAGACTCTGAAATGTGAGGTGTGAAACTGGATACAAGTTATGAGTTTTATATTAACACCTTCACCCTACAATAGTAGTAACAGTAGTACTTAGTAGTCTTTAGTAACAGCAGTCTTTGTAGTATTAATTTTAAGTAACACACACAAAGGGATACAAACTACTCCATTTATCTTCAGATTAAATGGTGAAAATACAATGATATAAATTAACTGCTAATATTTTTAATGTGAATGCTATTATACATTATAAACAGCAATTTGAGACAGAAGAGAACAAGGGGTTTTTATGTATATATATATTGGTTAGTCAGGAGGGAGGAAGGTATCCTCAGACCAGAGACCTGGCTCGAATGCTTGCAACAGAGTGGACTCCGATAAAGGCATCCAATGTACCAGGTGGTGGTGTTAAACCGGGCAACAGATTAAGTCTACCACCCAATTAGGCCACAGTGGGATTTGAACTCAAAATGCAAAGAGCCGGAGCAAATACCGCAAGGTAGCCCGTCCTACGCTCTGATGATTCTGCCAGTCTACCATCCGAGACTGGTACTTCATCTACTTTGAAAGGATGAAGGCAAAGTTGACCTCAGCGAGGTTTGAATTCAGAGCGCAGTGAGCCACTTTGTTCTCTTCTGTCTCAAATTGACGCTTATAATGACTCATATCATTTACAATTAATGATGTTTTTATCCAATCATAGTAAACAATCTATTTACTCCACTTACAGACTTTTAATTCTAAGGCCTTTGGTAAAAATGATAAAGTACAACTATAACTATCTGGCACTGTTAATAAATTATCTAAAAAAATTTTTTTCAGAAAACAAAAATTAAATGCTATTATGTTCAATTATGTGACAGGGATTGATCTAGACACTTGTAAGTAACAAGTACCCAAGGTACAGCTAGGCATTAATGATCATATACAACATTGTGACACCGTAACTGAGAACCTGGCCCCATTTGGCAGTTGCAATTCTTTAAAATGTTACATCAAAGACAAAAATGCCTGCACACACTTCAGATAGTTATTGAGACATTTAATTTGTCGGCATAGTGAGATATAGAACATCTTACCAGGTGGAGGACCGGCAGAGTTGTTGCGAGAGAGTCCCTCCATCAGGTGCTTCCGAGTGGCAGATTTGAATTTCTTTTCTAGCTCAGACCGGTCCTCTTGAAGGTGGTCAATGTCCTCTTGCATCATCTTGACATTCTTCTCATATTGCCTGCAGGGATTGAAATATGTAAGACATACAATGAACATGATTACTAACTCATTTGTTAGAAACAGAGTAAATCAGTGTCATCTACCAATATTGAAGTGAGAAGCAAAATAAATTGAAGATCTTAATGTCAACAACTATAAAAATAAGGGGAGATGAGTGATGATAGCCACAGCATCCCCAGATGTTCTGAGCATTGACAAAGAGGCATTACATAGCCTTTACTCAACAACTTTCAGGTCGACAATTATGGATCATTTCCAAAATTACTTAGCCTGACAGTGCTTATCAGAGACACTACTTGCGCAGGATAAATTACACAGGCATTGAAATGTGTTCAGCTCAGTGTGTCAAACAACAAAACCGTTTACCATGCACTAATCCAATGCCCAAAGATTGCCTACTTATAGGCTTTAGTTAAAAAACTACAATCACATTATCATAACAGTTACTATTACGTTCATGGTCAGATGTGATGTATCTATGAACTGAACTCATTATGAAGATCACCTAAATACTTTCTTTTGACAAGCACTATTAGATAATAAGGCGGAGAACACTAAAAGGGCTGAAGCTTGTTCTTCAACAAAACCCTCAATCTTCAATTGATGCTGTTTAGCCCCATGTCACTTTTGATCAAGCAGCCCTATGACTAAAGGTGTTCCAGTCGTGACCATCCACCTTATTTTCAGGCATAGCTTTTCTAGGACTACATTATCAATGTGCCCTTTCTTTTAAGATGATATGGTGATTTGAGGTAGATTTGGTTGCTATTTCTAGCAGGTTGAGTGACCAATGTAGAAGGCCCCTCAATAGTTCACCTTCGACTATTAGTAAATGAAAGTAAAGAGAAGTCTTGCCCTTGAGTAAAATAGATGAAAGTGGCATGCTTGACAAAAGTGAAAGATCCAACAAACTGAATTGAAATCAAACTATAGCCTCATCTCACAATTCAAGCTGTTCTCTATTACTAGTATTTGCCGTAAATGATTAATGTTGCTAACTCAATAATACTGGAGTCACATGAAATTTGAATCTAATGTAGACTATATTAACAGGAGAGAGAGAGAGAAAGAGAGAGAGAGAGAGAGAGAGAGAGGGGGAGAAAGAGAGAGAGTCTTACTTTTGTTCTTCCTCTAATTGAGTTCGCACCTCTTCCAGCTGTTGCTTCAGTTTCTTGCTTTCATCCTCAAATTCCTTGGTGGCAGTCTCCAGTTTCTTCTCAGTCACCTTCACCTTCAGCTGCTGCTGACTCGATGTTTCTTGCTGGAAAAGTCAAACAAAAAAAACAAACATGGCAGCTACATAGTGTCATTATATTAGGCAGAGTCGTTAGCATGTCGGACAGAATACCTTCCGGTATTCTTTCTGTCTCACTGCGCTCTGAGTTCAAATCCCGCCGAGGTCAACTTTGCCTTTCATCCTTCCGGGGTCGATAAAATTAAGTACCAGTCAAGTACTGGGGATTGTTGGCCTTGTGCCTAAATTAGAAACAATTATTATTATTATCATTATTAGTATTGTTTATCCATATCGCAGACAGATCTTGTGTTGTTTTTACAACCCAAGAAGCAAGTCATAACCAATGACCAAGGGTCCTTTGGGATTATTTGATAGCTCAATTTTCGAGCACCTTCCTTAGAATCTTTGCAGTTTTCTGTAATAGTTCTGTTAAAATTTCAATCCGAATCTTCTCCAGCCATGATTTTCTTTTCTTTGTGATTGTACCAAGAGTGCCCACTATCACTGGCACAATTTCAACTTTTTTCATGTCCCACACCTTTGCAATTTCTCTTTTGTTCTGTTGCATCAAATATGCCCCTTTATCTCCACTCTTGGTACAATTTCTACCTGTATCCTCTCACTGGAATTCAATCTTAATTTACTGGGTTACTTTGATAATAACACTCCATAACAACCACATTCATCTCCTTACTCCATTTTCTGCATGCAGTAGCTGGATGACAGTCAGGTATTACCTGATGCCCCACACTAACCCTACTGAGTGAGGAACCTTCATTTGGAATTCCAGTCCTTTTCACACCGTTATTTGTATCAATTTGATTAGACTTTTGCATCATTACATAAATGAGAGGTTGGGGGGATTTAAGGTTTGCACAACCACCAATATTTTTATCGAGACACCATCTCTGTGAAGAATGTCAACCAAGACTAAAGAGCTCCTCCTACCCATGAGACATGGTTATACCCTGCCGGATGATAACCCTGTCTCTTCTGATGATAACCCGTGCATCAAGTGTATAACTGGATTGTGTTTAAGTTCTTAAATTTCTCTCACAATGAAAAGGTTTTCAAATGATTACATTTATTTCAGTTCTTCTGATTTACACTGTGTTGTGCATAAATAATAAATAAATATTATTTAATTAATGATGAGCCATCAAAATCACAAATATTCTAATTAGGCTATCTACTACAGTTAAAGCCTAATTTCTTTCTGCTATATATAGCTTCTAAAGATATACCTTCGGTGGACGAAAAATCAGGGTACATCTCTTCTGATGAATGGTCAAGAAACTATGAAAGGGATTTGTAAAGAGTCTCCCTTTTTTTTCTGTGCATCGAGGGTATAGCTGGAATGTGTTTACATTCTTAAATTTCTCTCATAGCGAAAAAGCTTTCAAATAATTACATTTATATGGAAAAGAATTTGTATAATACATAGGGTTTCGTATAATACGCATGGTTTCGGGTTCAGTCCCACTGCGTGGCACCTTGGGTAAGTGTCTTCTACTATAGCCTCGGGCCGACCAAT
>JAOPJM010001179.1:9260842-9270927 GCA_027124095.1 Muusoctopus leioderma | reverse complement strand
TTTGTTATTGTCATTCAAAACTACATCGATTACATCTATTAAAATGTTTCCAAAAGTAATTCCTGGAAAATTTTAGTAGGTATCGTATAATGCACTAGATCCGTGAGCCCGTACAGTATTTAGGTTAGCAAAAATACTGAAATACAATCACTATAATAATTTAAAGATAGTTGATGTAGTTGGTGTTTAGACCCAGGTCAAATCTGATCGAGCTGAGCTACAATCAAAGGCATTCCAATTGCGATAAACCCGTCTTTTTGTAAACCAAGGACAACATTACCGAGCGTGCCCTTCTTAAATTAGAGCAGTACGGTGGCATGTTGAGGAAATTTGGCCGTTATTTCTAGAAGGTCGAATAACTACATAGAGCTCCTTGAAAACTCGTATGAGGTCGAGATATCTAACTGATGGGGAAGTTTACTTTTGTTATCATTCTTAAAACGAGTTCTTTCTTCTTCCATAAACAACCCTTCCAGAAAAGACCTCATTTATTATATCTTATATTTGATCAATTTTCATGTAATTATGGTACAAAATGTATTATATACGACAGTATGTTTTAAATTTTATTTTTTGTTTTGTTTTAGTTGCTGCTTATAATTTCGATTTTATGATATATTGAATTTATATTGTTTGTGATTAATTAGAAAACCATTTTTTGTTTGTGGTTGTTTGCCTATATCAATCTGATAGGCACGTCCTTGTCAACAATTACCAGTGGAAATACAGTGAACCAGTGGCTGGCCCGTTTGAAAACTATAACCAATGACACTACAGCTCACAAATGATTAAAAATAAATAAATATCTATTAGTATATTACATGTAGGATTCTCCTCAAGAAAATTCAGTTATTATACTCCAGTTAAAATCATTGTTTAACGGGAGATCTAGTTACAATACTCGAGTTAAGATCATTGTTTGTAAGAAGATTCAATTATGATACTCCAGTCAAGATCATTGTTTATAAGACGATTCAGATGCGACTTCAGTTAAGACCATTGTTTGTCAGAAGATTCAGTTACCATACTCTAGTTAAGATTCTTGTTTGAATATAATTTGTCTCAAAATAGTATTTGATTTGTTGTTCTTGTTGCTGCCTTTTCTTAATGCGTTTTAATCAAGTTTACTTTCACGAAGAATGTGGAAAACAAACATTTCCTGTTCTCCTATAAATATTTAGTTAGTCGCCTTGAAAATTTCGTCGATGTCTGACTAACCTAGCATAATTATGAAGTTGGTATTTTCAATGTTTACACAAAATAACAACCACCAACCATGAAAATCGCAAAATAATCATAATAAAACCGATATTCTTTAAGCTAAACATATATTGACTTTTTCACTTAAACTAAATGCTCATTTGACATTCTATCCTCTGGCTTTTTAACAAATTAATGTATGCAGCAATAATATATCTGCAATCTACAATCTACACGTGCAGCGAAAGTTTAGTTAAATTCTCTCTTTTATGTCTTGGCGTGAGAAATGAATGTGAGCGGCTCAACGTTAACTTGGTTAATTGATATTCCAGTCCTTAAATCAACATATATATATAAATATATGTGAAGCTTTCAGCTTCGAATAAAACTTTATGCATCACTCTACTCTTGTATTGAATACTCTTTTCTCCTTTCTGTATTGCACTGTTGTGCTTTTACACCTATATATATATATATATATATATATATATAGAACAAAAACAATTCTAAAACATTACCTGAGACACTCATAAGGTCCGCTGTCTTCTTTGCCGTACACCTTATCAGTGGCTTCATAGGCGAGTTCTTCCATTTGCTTAGGTTTAACACCTTCGTTATCTAGACAAGATATACAGATATCATCAGATTAGTAGAAATTTAAAAAATTAAAAAATTTTCTTCATGTTTGTGTGTATATCATGGTTAATATTTTATTTCTGTCTATTCCACCATCTAATTCTTGACTAATTACATTAATTCCCGTATTTCAAGGCTGTAGCTAAATTATATAAAAGAATGTAATAGCTGGTATCATTAAGACAGAACTAAACAGCAAGGTGGGTTTATTTATTTGGCTTATTCAGAGGAGGAAGGGCAGAATCAAGTCAAGATTTAAAGTAGTACAATTTTTTATGGCATTTGAAAAACCATCTCCCTGAAATTGCTAAAGTCACAGGGAATAATGAGAGAAGGGTTTCTGCAGTGGGCAGAAGTGCATCAGGATATTGAATTATCCTCAGACCAGATCCCTAGTCTAAATGCCTGCAACAGAATGGTCTCTGCACCCAAAGGCTAGGTAGTGGTGCTAAACTCAGTGAAGGATTAGGTCTACCACACAAGGACTGCTACAGCCAGATTGGCGTCCACTCAGTTTCCATCTACCAGTTTCCCTGACAAGGCTTGGGTCGACCCAAGGCTATAGAAGACATTTGTCCAAGGTGCTGCACTGTGAGATCGAACTCATAACCACGTGATTGCAAAACGAGCTTCTTAATCATACGGCCATATATATATATATATCAAGTGAACTATATATATATATATTTCTTTTATTGGTTTCAGTTATTGAACTGAAGTACTGCTGGAGCATCGACTTCAAAGGTATAGTTGAATATATCAACCTCAATATGTTACTGTTACTTATTCTATTGCTCTTGGAAAGATGAAAAGCAAAGTCCACCAGAGCAGGATTTAATCTCAGAACATAACCAAATATCACAAAGTATTTTTCCGATACTACTAATTTTTCTATCCACTGCCATATGGCAGAATAGCCACAACATCAGTTAACTATCATTTTATGGAATATCATACATTTAAAGATAAAATCTATTTGTGAAGAGTAGAATTATAAAAAACTATCATTAAACAGATGAAAATGTTATTCATAAAGGGAAAAATATCTGACAAAGACTGATTACTACATATATCATGAATTTTTTTAAATGAATAAAAATAGCTGATTTTTAAAAAGTTATGTGATATAATAATTATAAAATCTTCAATATACACATTTGTACATTAGAGTGGAATATTTCTTTAGAAACTAAACCTAAAATTCCTTATGTGGGTATGTGTGCATAAATTTATGACTTGAGGGTTTCAAACAATAAATTATTAAAACAATTACATTGTGGAAGAGTCATTTTAGCCACTTAAAACATGCATAAAAGCTATATTCACTTTATATTTATTTTGTGAGGTGTCAAAATTTCCACCACACCCATGGTGACCTGGTCACTGACACCTCATGAAATAAATATGAAGTGAATATATCAGCTTTTGTGTGTTTTTAAGTGGCTAAAGTAACTCTTTCACAATGTAATTGCTTTGGTTTCAACACACAGTCTCAAATCAAGTCACTTGCTAAACAAGTACAACTTCAAAATTATTAAAATCTATAAGAAAAAAGAAAAAAAAAGAACGAAAGAAAAGGAGTTACAAATTAATGTTTTGTATTTCACTTCCAAGATCACAGATTTTCAAAATGTTTTCCATTATAAAGCATGCAGCAGTTGAACAATATTGCAACATTCTTGGAGCTACTTTTTTTTTCCTAAATTATTTTTTTCATCTTTTATCATTCCTGCTTCTGTTCTATAGCAAACCTACAGTATAGTTTTATTATTATAAAGGAAGTAGTGTTTTTTACAAGCTAGCAACTATTGGCAGAGTTAAGCATGAGTGAGTGATGCCTGAAATAATGGAAACCATTTTGAAAGTACCTTTTCATGGAAATGCTTTTACAAGATAATTCAGATGGACTTAGCACAATTTTTGTAACAATGCTTTCATATTTTTTAACACCAAGAACATTTTTTGACATCATATATATATATATATATAGATAGATATGTGAAAATCAAAATGCAATATGTTTAAATGTTATTAGTATTCAAAAAGAATACCAACAACATTCAAATAGTTTTTGTCTTATTTGTATTTAAAGAAGTTTTTTTTTTCTTTAATGAATTTCCAATGCCTTTAAATGTTCAATCTAAAGAAAATGTTCATAAGTATTTGCTGAAAATAAATATTGACAATATTTCTAATTTCATTACACATTCAGAACTTTCCAGTTGGTGTGCCTTACATAGAAGAACTCATAAAACAAGATTGGACAACATTTAGAGATGCGGCACAATAAAACAGTAATTGCTACAATGTGAGAAATGAAGTAAGTTTTAAAACAGTAAATATTATTACCATTTTCTTAATACTATTCAGCAAAAAAAAACTAGATGAGTAAAATAGAGAAAGATACAGTAATAAATTTTATTTTATTTTATGAAACATGTTTTTTCATGCTATGATTTATTGTTTGGAAGCTTCTACAAATTTAGGCATTTGCACATATTGTTGGAGAAGGTCTTTGTAGCCAGATAGCTTTCCCGTTGCTGACCAGACAACCATGAAGTGGGAGTGTTACCTATTTATCAAATTAGTTGAATGAGCAAGTAAAGCAATATGTCTTGTTGCTTAAAAGGTACAACTAAAATACCAGTTACAAAATGTGCATATATGCCCCATGTTTAGCCCGATGTCAACTCTGATCAAGCAAGGTCAACAAAATAGCTCAGCACCTCAATAACTCAACAAAGTGATCCAACTAAAAGCCCTTAAACAAAACTGTGGAATTTTCTCAAAAGTGATTAATAGTTAAAGAAGTATCAGTGGTTAGTGTGACTTCATTTTAAAATTCATACACATACCTATATCCACAGTAAGTTAGCATGTACTTATATCCAATAGATTGCAGTACAAAAGGAAATGGGGGAAGGGGTGTCAGTATTTCAGAAAATGGGTTTTAGCCTGCATATGAACTAAAGTGAAAATCACATTTGTAACATCTGTTAATTTGATGACTTCTACTGATGTCAGTGATGAGTAAGTGTTGCGGAAACATCCTAGTTATTGCCCATATAGTTGGGTGGTTGTTTTTGTTTATGCTTAGCTCATCCCTGATTAATCAGACTTAGGATCAAAGGCATTCCAGTTATGATTATGCAGTCTTTTTGAATATCTAGAACTACATTGTCCAATGTGTCCTTTCATTTTTTAAAAATGGCAGGATGTGATTTGAAAGGCATTTGGCTGCTATTTCTAGTAGATTGAGTGCCTATGTAGAGGTTAGCTCGTATAGGCTCTTTCCAGCTTATGTAGTTGCATAAAGAGAGTCAACAGGGTATCTGTATCATGTGAAGAGCATTGTTATATCTCTGACAAAGATGCCTGACAATTGTCCCAATCCATTTAACTTCACACATTATGAAAGAAACCCAATTCACAGCTGTAAATAGTAAGGCAATGTGTGAAGTGATAAAAAAAGTGCTTCATTATCTTGCAAAACTGAGCTCAAATCTACCCATAGATATAACTTACAAGCATGGAGTCTGCTAGACTGGTTTAGCCTTGATATACTGAATAAAAACAAGTCTTTAGCAGTGTGCCAATAGATTATGGGATGGTACATCTAATTTCAAAATATCAATTTTGTACAAATTTTGCAATCATAAAAAAACACATTTAAAGAAAAATAAAATTCAAATACATTATGTAATTAAAAGTGGAAAAAATAATTAAATAAAAAGGTAATATTTGTCCAATTTTGTTCTAGTAGTTCAGGTAAGGTTAAGCAATATCAGAGTAGCAACAAACCATTTCAGCTAAAACTACATAGGCAGTAACTAAAAACCACAAAGGATCAAAGCCTAATACTTTGTATTAGTTCATCAACAAAGCTTTTAGATCTTCAAAGTGAAACCAGTTAGTATAACTATAATCACTTCACATTGAGGGGCAGAGAAAAAGCATACAATTGAACTTTTTATTCCTCTACTAAAGATATTATATAACTAGATAAAGGTAATCTTACAAAATGATATGTGAACAAAAAGAAAATTTTCTACACTTAGGAAATTAGGAAAGAAAAATGAGCTGGGTTTATTTCTTTTGCTTTTATTTTTTAAAAATATCAATGCTGGTAACATTAGATAAAATAAAGAAAAACCCTTTTAACTAGAAATGGTCTGTTGAGTTTCCAGACTTATGTTTGGCTGAAATAAAATTTCTACAGAAGAAAATTAAAATAATACATTCAAAAATACATCGACTAAGATGTGAGGTTTTTTTGTAACCTACATTCCTCATCATATCATATAAACATAACAAAATATTACAACATGGCAGTTGCCAAAAACACAGGGATGAACTGATCATAAGCAATAGTCCTTGAAATTATGGGATAGCAAACAACACTCCAAACTGCACGTTTGCTCTTGGTGTCCTGATTTTTTTCTGTTAAATATCTAATATTTTAGAGTATTTTTCCACCACAATCTAGATGTAACAAATGAGATGCAGAACTGACGTTATTAGTCAGTTAAAAGGTTTGGCTGCAAAATGTCTTCAGCTTCTTGTATTATGTGGAGAGGCTTAAAATACAAATTTCTGTTGAATATAGTAAACACTGTAATCAAAATTCTTATGTCAAACGATAAGGCATACATCAATTCTTGTAGATCTTAATAGAAATTTAAAGAATCAATTAAGGTCATGTTAAACAATCAAGGAAATCAGAGTCATAAATAACGTAAATAAAAGAGCACATGATTGGTATATGAAAATTGGCAGGAGTTGTTCCTTAAGTAATAGATGTTCATATTTCCCCCATATAATCCACCCAAGCAACATAAATTCTATATAAATTTGTGTGAAAGTTACATACATACATATGTACAAGCCATGTATAGCAATATTAGTTTGTAGTCCTATCATATACACTACAACATTAAAACTGTGCATTGGTAACAGAGCTTGCTATGGTTCAAACCCTAGCATTGTAGCATCAGAGTACAACTACAGCCAAACAAAATAATATAAAAAAAGACATGCTAAAGACTTGCAATACATCATCATGCAAAACAGGTAAAGATCTAACAGTAGATCAGTAGATAGAGAGAGAGAGAGATAGATAGAGAGAGAGAGAGAGTGAGAGAGAGTGAGGACGTAAAAGAGAATTACATTTATAGGAGATAGAAATGTAGTAACATACAACAATATTTAATCTTATATTATGTTGTTTAACCTGGGGTCAACCAGCTGATTGAGCAGACCTATGATCAAAAGCGTTCCAGCCTTGATCATCTCTTCTAATTTTTTTTCATGCAGTATATCCAGGATTACATTATATAATTGATCCTTCCTTTTTTAAGATGGTAGAGTGCGATTTGAGGGAAAATTGGCTGCTATTTCTAGCAGGTCGATCAACCACGAGGCACATGACCACAGAGCTGGGGGAACAGTATAGTCGACTCAATCGAACCCAGTGTCTGACTGGTACTTGCTTTACTTGTGTAAGTAAAACTTCCAAAACTTTACATTATACAAGTTATAATGAATTTTAAACTGTTGCAGTTATAAGCTACATTGAAGGATTGGCATGAAATTATTTGAGCTTATATGAATTAGAAACACAAGAAGTTTAAAATTGACTATGGCACCAGAGATTTATTGTAGTTACATCTCCAACATGATACATATTTTTCTTCCTGTCTCACTACAGCAGGGTTTTTTTGTTGTTGTTGTTTTTATCGGATACCATATTCTACTTCCATAAGGATTTACACTTGCATTATTTAAATGATATTTTTGGTTAATTTTGGAAAAAAAATTATTTTTAAATGCTTCATGAACCACCACAACCTCCACCAAAAGCACACTAATGATAGTGAGTATGTAACTAATAATTAGTAATTTGTTGTAAATTAAGTGGAATAAAGCCAGAAGAAACTGAAGAATGTAAGGTGCAAATTAATTGCAAGAATCAAGTGTATGGGTGAAATCTCAACCACAGCATCTAATTAAGGATTCCTTTTAAAGAATTTCATAAATCTTGTGTACAAACATGATACACATGCCATATAGATGGTTTCGATAAGTTTTCCATTGTTCGATCAATAGAACGGCCTACTCATTGAATTAACGTGAAAGCAGCTGAGCATTCCACAAACATATGTACCTTTTAACGAAAGGCCGAATCAGCGTGACAAGGCTGAACCTTTGAATTACAGGTACAATCCATCCGACGGACTTCCACACAGTTTCCATCTACCCAGATTCACTCACAGGGCTTGGGTCGACCTGAGGCTATGGTAAAGACACTTGCCCAAGATGTCACACAGTGGGATCGAACCCGGGACTTTGTGATTGTGAAGTAAGCTTCTAAACCATTTAGCCATGCTGTGTCCACACAAGCCATATAAAAAAGACTTAAAACAGCACTGTAACCTTCCGTTGCTCAATTTGACATGGATGATATCTAGTGCCATGTAAAAGTCAATAATTGAAGAAACTGCAAGGTCACATTTAACAGTGACTGCATGAATTTTGAATACAACTAGTAATAATAATAATGATTTCTAACATTGGCACAAGACCACATTTGAGGGAAGAGGGGTACAGACGATTTCATCGACACAGTACTTGACTTACTTTATCAAGCCTGGAATTATGATTTCTCATCCCTCTCCATATAAGGCATGAATGTGTTATGCAACTAAAAGTGCTGTTGCCCTGAGAGAGTGGAACATATGTAATGAAATACAGTTATATCTTAACCACTTGTCCGTTCTTTCCAGAACGACAAGCAGTAGACATATATTTATCTTGTCAATAAATAGTTATTAAAAAAAAAATTATTTTGTTCTCGGCAAGTATGTCATTGATGACAGAATTACCAGCAACCTGGTTCTGACATGGAATGCTATGCGAGGGAGTCTATATAGACTCTCGACCTGCTAGAAATAGCAGTCAAATCTCCCTCAAATCATACCCTATCGTCTTGAATAAGGAAAGGAGACATTAGATACATACGCCTAAAAATGGGATGGTCACGGCTACAATGCCTTTAATCAGAGGTTTGCTTGATCAGAGTTGACTAGGGGGTTATAAACAACACCAGGTAATAGTACTTTTGGATGTCCAGCTTACATGATTCCAAGGTAAAGATTTTAACAACATAGTCATAAACAATATAACTACTTTAAAAATTGTTTTTTTGCACTTTGAGGTTTACCCCACCTCCTTTAACACTTTAAAAATTTCATTTCTGTATGCTCATGACATTTAGGGTTTTTGGGAATGAATTACTCATACTTCCCTATTATCAACCATTATAATTGCCACCTAGTTTATATTAGGAGCCCCTGCTAGAAATAGCAGCTGAATATCCCTCAAATCACACCCTACAATCTTTAAAAAAAGGACAAATTGAATAATGTAGTTCTAAATATACGGTGTTTGAAAAAAGATGGGGTGACCATTGCTGGAAAGCCATTGATCAAAGTCTGCTCAATCAGGGCTGAGTTGGGATCAATAACAGGCTGAGGTAAGCAGATAGATGCTTTTTGCCCAAGAGCATAACATAATAATTTCTAACATTGTCACATGGCCACAAATTTTGGGGGAAAGGAAAAGTCGATTATATCAACCCTAGTACTTGACTGGTACTTATTTATCGACCCCGAAAGGATGAAAGGCAAAGTTGACTTCGGTGGGATTTGAACTCAGAATGTAAAAGAACATAACATGATACCACTATGAGAGAGTTTCTGTGTGAAGTTTTAGCTCATGAATCTAGAATTTTAGTTAATCAGCTGTAACAATATCTCAGAGATTATATACCATAAAATAAGAAGGATAACACTAATTAATAAATTAATTTATCTCACACAGTTAAATCACTTTCCTCTACTCTACATATGTCACAGACAAGTCTCAGTATATTAATATCTTCCAAAATTTATCTAACAACCAGAAACCCCAAAGATGACTGCCATGCCAAAGAAAAAAAAAGAAAAAAAGTAAAAAAAAGATAGGATTTGAATACAAAATGTTTAAATACACACTATATAGTATATGATAGTGGTGTAAACTACAGCACAGACATGCTGTGTGGACCAAAATACATGCAGTGTTTCATCATTTCCAATTTATTTGGAAAAATCTATCAGGACTACTCTAAATAGTTTTAGAAAAACATGTAGGAAGACATATCATCATCATCGTTTTACATCCATTTTCCATGCTGGCATGGGTTATATATA
>JAOPJM010001179.1:9177948-9188984 GCA_027124095.1 Muusoctopus leioderma | reverse complement strand
TTTCTCCGAGAACGTCGTCGCTCTTCCCCGCCACTAAACCTCTATAGAACGCTGAAGTGGAACTTCCACTGATCGCAATAATAAAGGTTAGGGTTGTGGACTAGTAGAAATGGCAATGCCAGATGAAATACCTTGCAGTATTTAGTTTCAACCCTTTACTTTTTAACTTCAACTTAGCCTTTCATCTTTTTGGGGTTGATAAAATGAGTCGAATATTTTAGTGGGGATGTCGTGTAAATCAACTACCCCTCTCCATTATAAATTTGGGCCTTGTGCCAAAGTTGAAAATTATTATTTTCTATGCCTCTATGTATGTCAAATATGTGTGGGTGTATGTATCTATGTATATATATATATATATATATATATATATATTTCTTTTCAGTCAAGTCCAAAAGAGCTCGCAGAGTGTGTTGATTTACTTCTGGAATTAAAAGAACCTGCAGAACTGTTGTGTGATGAGTTCCTGTCCCAGTAAGTGTAATCAAATTTCTATTACTTGTAACAACCAATGTCTGAATGTCTGGACGTAATAGCAAATGTATATCCTTTGATTGAGATTGTACATTCTGATGATGTATGTCCATTCTATTGATAAAACAGTGAAATTGCCATAGTGGAAGTCATGTCAAATCTTCAGTATGGATTATAGTTTTGAAATGGAAAACATTCTCACATTTCCCTTCTTTCTTTTACTTTTTTTTATTCTCTCTATCTCTGTCTTGTTCGTTTTCTCTTTCTCTTTGTTTCTTTGTTTTTCTCTTTTTTTATTTATTTTCTGCCTTTCTTTGTCTTTCTCTTCCTGTCTTTCTTTCTCTGCCTTTCTTTCTTTGTATTTCTCTACCTTTCTTTTTCTTTGGCTTTCTTTCCTTTTTTCTTTCTTTCTTTGTCTGTCTTTCTTCCTTTTATTTTTTGTTTCTGCCTTTTTTTTCCTTTCTTTCTACCCTTCTCTCTTACTTTCTCTTCCCTCTCTCTCTCTCCCATCTGTCTCTGACACACACATGTACACTCTAGTAACACAACAATGATCTCTTAAGTCAGTGTAGGGGTTATCTGGGGAATGCAAGTGAGTTTGGCTGAAGTATCTTATTGCTTCTTTAAAGTTCCATCACACACTCAATTGTATATGTTATGTAAGACAGATAATTGTTTAGACATTAGATGTAAGTGTAGAAAATGTCATTTTGTACATTTTTCTTTTCATTTTCCGGTCTGTTCTATTTTTCTAGTGCCCGTCAAAAGATAGATGAAGATTTGGCTGAACTGGAAAAGCAGATACAATTACAGTCTGGTGTAATTCCAATGATTGGAGATGTAGAAAGACCAGCTCAAGCCTATATGATGGCTCCAATAGTAATGGATTTTGTCACACTTGTATACACCGACTCTCACACATACATATCTACATGTTGTTGTTATTGTTTTTACAAGCATATGCATATTAGATTATGAACACATGCATTCAAAATAACAATCTCTTTCCTCTCTTTGTCATATATACACAAATTATTGTTGTATTTTGGTAGTCATTTTACCATGCATAGAAACAAATGCATAGGTTCGAGTCCACTTCTTTATTGTTGTTAACTTAATATTCAGCTTGTTAAAATTTTTTCACCAAACTACTGTTGCTTTCTCAGTGACTGTTGGAGGTTAAACAGTCATTGAGAAAGTCACAGTAGTGTGGTGAAAAATTTCTGACAAACTAAATAGTAAGTTAACAATAAACAAGTGGACTACAACTCGTGTGTGTGTTTCTGTTTCAATGGCAAAATGACCCAAAAACCCTTCCAAAATATAACAATATCAGTTATAAAACAAATACAAAAACAAAATAACAGTAATTATTTTTATTACTATTTAATTTGAGTAAGGGGCAGTATCTATAAGCCCTTTCTGATTAGTGAGCTTGAACTTCAGCAATGCACAAGAGGAGGGTTCCAGAAGGCTGCGGTTCCAGAAATTCAAGAAGGATTGGGTGGGAGGTATTTGGTATAGCATCTGATTAGTGGGACAGTTGGGATTATAGAACTGCAGAGCTGGGTGCACTGAATGGGTTTAGGTAGAGGTGATCCACTACTTGCTGTTTCAGAGGAGCAGGAATCATTATAGCAGTGGTAGAAGAGACAGAGAGAGGTTACTGTTCATTGGTGGGCTAGTCTGAAGAGAAAGCTTATCTTTTGGGGTGCAGTTTGGCAATGTTATAGATATTTGACCACCATGAAAGGTCATCAGAGATTGTAAGGTTTAATATTTGAAGCATGATTTAGCTGCCTGTTATACTGACAAGGACAAGGCTCGAAATGTTAGAATCTGCACCTCCTCCCCCACCCCCCATGGCAAATGAACTTAGTGAACTTTCTTAATACTACATATTACCTTAGAAAAAAAAGAAAACAAATATAAAAATCTAAATTATACTATTTATTTCTGTTTTTGATAGGATGTCCTTGAATTTGTGGACCATGGTTGCAACACATTCCTCAGTAACATCTGTCTTGTGATAGCATCTTACAATGACATGTTTTTAAACAGACTTCAAGAAGAGTAAGTATCATCATCATCGTTTTAATGACCATTTTACATTCTTACATCCTAGCATGCATTGGATGGGTCTGTAATGTAGTAACTCATCTCAATGTTGTGTCATTTCATCTGTGAGGCCCATCATCTTGAGATTTTACCTTACTCCTTCCCATATTTTTCACTTCTATCCATACATTCACTTCCAGCATAATGGCACTTTTTTCAACCAGCACGTATTGTCCATTCACATCTCATGTTTATACCAACATAGTTGTCTTTGCAAAAACAAAATCCTTGCTGGATCTTTTGTATGTGAAATGTAAAGGTTAGAGTGGAAAAGTGTGAAAATAAAAAAATGGCAATAAATTAGAAGAATCATAATTTTGTGGCAAGAGAGAATATTCAGATGAAAAGTACTTCATGAGGATAGATCCTGGGGATTGAATGAATCAATTCAGTATGAGGGTTGGAAATTCCTGCCTCATCTATAGCTACTACAACAGCCTCTACTCCTAAACTAGCTTCTGCATAACCCCTTAACCCAGACTCAATCAACACAAATCTCTTCCTATCACCCTTACTCTATCTCACCTCCCAGATCTTGCACTAAACACTTCTGTCTGTTCTCTCCAGAACTCCAGCCCTCAGTTTTCGTACAAATGCAGACCTACAGATGTTCAAACTGAACATCAATCTCACCAGTCTGGGAGTGCCTGTAAAGATCATGGGCATTGCTCCTCCTTTTTTGACTAACTTAATAAAAAGCAACATACTAGTTATACCAAGGAATGAGAACCTTTTCAGCTCATTTGAAAACATGTTAATTACATAAGGCAAAGACCAATCACCAATTTATCCAGCATTGAAATTTGGCCATAATTATCCTTTCTGTGGCTCCCTGAATACTTACATTTGTTTTGACACCTTTTAAATTTTTGTAAGTCTATTGTTTGTTCTTGTTGCATTAACATACCACTTTAATTTTTTTTATTTTACTTAACTTTATTGTTTATTTAAATTTCATGATCTCATTTTGGCTTAAATTAACTATTTGGAAATATTTGAATGAATTTTGTTATAAATCAACTTTATAATAATCATTGATATTGTTAGTTCTTATAAATATATCCTGTTTATTTCAGTTGTGTTATTTAGTAGATGATTGTTCAAACCCTGTTATTTGTTAATCAAATCACTTTCAAAACTTTCGTCTAGATGTTTGAAACTGAGGTTCTTTATTTGAATTCAAACTCTACTTTTGTGTTCTTGTCATGTGTGATTGGGTTTGTGGAACTGTGTTGTGTGATGGGGTTTGTGGGACTGTGTTGTGTGATGGGGTTTGTGGGACTGTGTTGTGTGATGGGGTTTGTGGAACTGTGTTGTGTGATGGGGTTTGTGGAACTGTGTTGTGTGATTGGGTTTGTGGAACTGTGGTGGGGTTTGTGGAACTGTGTTGTGTGATGGGGTTTGTGGGACTGTGTTGTGTGATGGGGTTTGTGGAACTGTGTTGTGATTGGGTTTGTGGGACTGTTGTGTGAATTGGCTGTTTTGTGTGTTTACTCTTGTGAACTGTTTTGTATGTTTTGGCTTGACACTGCTTTGTTCTTAAATAAGCACATAATTCTGTTGTTTTCATGTATTTTCACACATCCATCTGTCCATGTTATAATATGTATGTAGTGTTGAAAAAAATGTAACATTGTGTGTACAATCTGAAAACTATTAAATGAAATGATAATCTTATGATTTCAGTTAAACAAATTAATTTTATTGGAAAATTAAAGTCTAATATTTTATTTTCATATTTCAGTGAGAATTTAGATGCAATAGCATTAAAAAAGTTGGTGAATTTTGTAAACTCTCTCATGGAAAGATACTTTGATTGTGTGCACAAGAGAGTACTCTTAGAGGTTAGTGTATTTTAATTTATAATAAAATTTCTGATTTATTTATTTTTGGAGTGAGATACCAAAGGGAATATTTGTATAAGAACTTGAGACAAGAAATTTACCTTTCTTTAAGAGTCGCAAGAACTTCTTGGTTCTATTTTTCCATGCTGGCATAGGTTGGACAAATCTGCAATACATCATTTAACAGTGTGTATTTTAATCCTACATCAACTTAAGTGAGAGACTAACTTGCAAAGCCTGTTATAGTTATACCTAACTTTCCAATTGTCAATTAGATTACAGAACACAGGACAACCAATACAAGAAACAAGCTAATGGGTCTTAAAAAATGGACATATTGGGTAATGTAATCCTAGACACACTAAGCCTGAAAAAATGAGGTTGTGGTCGCAGCTGGAACACCTTTGGTCATAGGCTTAATTAGAGCTGACCTGTATACAGAGTATAGAGTTACTACTTACTCCCTTTCAACATATCAAACATGGTCACTTTCTAGTTGATAATAGTGTTCTGTTTTCTTTTCTGCTAACTAAGGATTTAGGTCTCATGATTCTAGACCCTGTTTCCCCATTTAGATCTTTTCCTCTACTTCTTCAGTTGATCTGGCTATGAGAACTGGGTTTGTCGGCATACAGGAGTTTCCATGGATAGCTAGTCTTGAACTCCTCTGTTATCGCTTGGAGAACTATAATAAGTATTGAAAACCAAGTCCTGATGGATGCCTACCTGTGCATTAAGCTCTTCACTGAGCTCATTGCTAACTCTCACTTTGCTTGCAGCATCCCTGTGCATGGATTGTACGGCTCTCACCAGCTATTCCTCTAACCCCAGATTTCTTAGTGACCACCAGACTACAGAACATGGTGCCTTGTCAAAGACCTTCTCTAAGTTGACAAATGCTAGGTATAATAGTTTATTTTTGGCTTTGCATAGGTCATCTGCATACAGGAGTTCCCTCGGGTAATGAGTCTTCAACTCCTCTGTTATGGCCGGAAGGACTATGATAAACATAAGGAAACTTAGCCCTGATGTATACCAACCTGCACACTAAATTACTTGCTGAACTTTTTAACTCTCACCTTGCTGATAGCATCTCTGGACATGGCTTGCATTGCTCTCACAAACCATTCATGTACACATAGTTTTCTTAGTGACCACCAGACTACAGAGTGTGGAAACTTGTCAAAGGCCTTGTATATGTATGTATATACATATATATATACGTATATATATATATATATATATATATACACACACACACACACACCTATATATATATATACACACACATATATATATACACACACACACACACACACACACACATATATATAAATATATATATGTGTGTGTGTATATGTAGATACCTTTGATTCTAGATGTTAACATATATTTCGGTTTCAGGTTCAGCCCCACTGTGTGGCACCTTGGGCAGGTGTCTTCTATTGTGGCCTCGGGCTGACCAATGCCTTGTGAGTGGAATTAGTAGACGGAAACTGTGTAGAAGACTGTCATATATGTGTATATATATATGTGTGTGTGTGTGTGTGTATGTGTGCGTGTGTACGTTTGTTATTGCTGACACCATTTATCGATCAGCTGGTGAGTTTGTTTACATCTCCAAATAACAAAATGCCTGGCTGTTCGGTAGTTCGGTGGTATAATTTCCATACTTAAATCAGTATGGTTGGTGACAGGAAGGCCAACCAACTGTAAAATGGTGCCTCAAGAAATCTCCGTCCAACCCATGCTAGCATGGAAACACGGATGTAAAATGATGATGATGAGCGAGACGTGGTCCGAATAAAAACTGACTCAGATCGTAATCACCCATCCAGCCCATGCTAGCATGGAAAGTGGATGTAAAATGATGATTATATATATATATATATATTAAATTAAACTGAATAGCTCAAAATGTCATTACTCAGAGTTTCGCGTCCCCGCTCAATCAGATAACAAAATGAGCTGACTGAATATTAAACCATTAGATCTTCACAATGTCGGCATTATACTACATCATGCTGGGTAAACACGGTATGGTATCATAAAAAGCCATATAGGCGCTGTTCTTTCGAAAAACGAAACCCGAACTGGAAAACGAAATGAACAAAATAAATGAACGGAAAACGATCACATCGGTATGGTTTTTATAATACGATACCGTTTTTACCCAGCATAACGTAGTATAATGCCGCCATTGTGAAGATCTAATGGTTTAATATCCGGTCAGCTCATTTTGTTATCTGATTGAGTGGCGAGCTGAAACTCTGAGTAATGACATTTTGAGCTATTCAGTTTAAATTGTATATATATATAACTGTTGTGTGTGTGTGTGTGTATGTGTATGTGTTTACGTGTGTATATGTGCTTGTTTGTATGTATATATGTGTGAGTGGTATGATCTCAGATCAATGAAACTGAAGACTCTTAAAAAGAATTAATGTTATGTAATTAAAATTTCGTCCTGTGACTTTATCTTTTGACTAAATTCTCGTATTTTCTGTCTATTGCAGGTAAGCTTCATTTTATTTTATGAAACATACAAGGAATAATCTGAACAACAGATTTACTGGAAATGTTGGTTATGTGATGCTCAAACCTTGTAAGTTATATTACTGATGTAATTATGAAACTTTTTGCCATTATTTTCTAAATATTTCTCCCTCTAATCGGTGAACGATTACTATATTTCGTACCACTCGTCTCGCTACTTCAATATTACCCCCTTGCACAAATCCATGCCCACAAACTCCACCCTTTTGCCCACAATCACACTGTCTTCTCTAGCTGCCCTTTCTACCACTACTATAGTGTTCTCTGCTCCTCGAAGCTGGCTGGTTTCGTACCACCTCCACTCAAGCACTTTCGACTCACTCATCTCTCATCCTCACGCCACCCATATTGTGTTCATACCGAGGTCACGCACTAACCTCTAAACTCCCGAGAACGTCGGCTCTCTGAAATTAACCCCATCCCCTGTACATTTTGTTTTTCCTTCAGCTGTCGACTTGTAACTGTTGAAGAGGAACGTTAAACGCGTTGATCTCACTGGTTTGGAGAGCATGTGAAGGACATTGGCACTGTCCCTTCATCCAGACCAAAACCCCCCCAAAAGCAAATAAGTAAACATTTACAAAACATCTTATTACATACATGTTGAAGCATGATTTGCTCTATAATGTGATGCATTTCAACATAAAACTTCGGACGTTTTGGTAATTACGTCATCCGGCCAAAAGATATGCTATGTAGATATACCAGGAAAGATCGATGCATGTATACTACATTAAAGCTTTGGATACAAAATAGATATCTGCTCTGGAATACAAATATTGATTCATTTGTATTCAAGATAAGAACATATGTTTTAATTGCAAAAATGATAAATGATGATATGAAATCATGAGTGGCAACTTCATGAAAACTATATATCAATCAAATAACATTTTTATATTCTATGGTCTAAATTATATTTTGAAAAACAAATTATAAAGCTGGCATTTCCCGTATGTGTTGATGGTTACATTCGCACAGTTTGTGTGCATGCCGTATGTTTTCCTCGAGATATATCAATATCTTCTGTGGTGAGATTTCTCTCGAATTTCCCCATTAAAACTCTCTGCGTTCTTTCTGAAATAGCTTGCATTAAATCCATGTTGTTCTGGTCATGTTGTATCATAGTTATTAATCTGTAGAAATTGCCTTCCGTTAATATCAACGATATTTCTATAATTTTATGATTGAACATAAGTTCATTTAGTTTTCATTTTCATGACTCTGCAGAAGTACATATATATATATATATACATATATACATACATACATACATACATACATACGTTCTAGGGTGTCTCTTTTATATAAATATAAGTATATATATATATATATAACACAGGCATCCTAGAACACATCCGCAGATTAGTATAGAATCGTACGTCAACACACTCCAGGTTCTGGCTCACAGACATGCTGTCTACTTACTCAAACCTTTTCTATTGCTACTACAGTGTCCTCCGCCTCTCGGAGCTGGTTGGTCTCAAGCCACCTCTACTCGGGCCTTCTCGAGTCATTCGCCTCTCTACCTCTTGTCAGCCATGTTGTAAGTCTTCCTCAAGGCCCAGCACTAACCACGATGTTCAGTCCTTCCTCTTCAGGAATGTCATCCCTCTGGAATTCCTTCCCTGCCCATGTTGTTTTTACTGCAGAAGTCATCTTGCAACTATTCAAGAGGTACATTAGACGCGTCGATCACCCTGGTTTCGGACAGCCTGTAAAGGCTATGGCTATAGGCCCTTCTTTCAGGCCAAACCATGAAAATAGTACAGACACTGATGATTAATGTAATATGAGAACAGTGTTCATGAGTAACAATATACTCCGCATGTGTCTCACTTGAGCTAAACCCAATTGATAAATGTATAGTTTGGAATTAGAGTTCCTATGTTCACTATTTTATAACATTTGCGTTATAGAGAGAGAACCACAGTAGACACTACTAGAGACATATCAGAGGACGTGCATACAGCAGTAAATGAGATCCCAGTCAGGAAATCTAGTGCTTAGGTTAGTCCAGTCTGGCTGGCATTACAGAAAATTAGTTCAAATATCACTTTAGGTAATTAGTATTTATACTATGTGTGGTTTGTTTGTTGTTTAATTATTACAAGGATTGAGCTCAATGATAGCCTGAGGACATATAATAAACAGATGGCACCTGATGATCATCCTATCTAAACTGTCTGAAACTTCTTGTTTTACAAAACAAACACAAAAGGCAAAAAATATTTCTAATTAGTATTGATAATAATTCTGGAAATATTTCTTATTTTGTTTATTCCAGCTTAATAAATTGAGTTTTGCTGTGAGTAGGTTAATTTCCGGAAGTACAACACGTGGTTGTAGAAATAATGAAACTATGCTATTGCCGTACAAATATTTGTATTCAGCAATACAAATAGACGACACATTCGTTAGTTAAATACTTTTCCCGTTACTTGCATCGATTGCCATTTTAGTTTTACGTAATTTCTAGATAATATGTTGAAATATATCACCATCACTACCCACTGCATGTCTTCATAGAATTTTTATTCAATTTAAACTTCGAAGTTGGCTCCCTTGCCCTCTTTCATAAGAATTATCATTAATTTTTCTTCTGATTACGGATGGAATTTCAATAGATTAAAAAATATTTTTGGCTCACTAAATCAAATATGTTATCCCGCACTTGACTGTATGTTCTTCAAGTGGAAGGCATACCTAGGAAAGTTTTCTATATCATATATTAGTTAGTGTTATGCAATATCATTGATACTATTTTAGTTTGAATTTTGCCTCCAATGTAAGACATATAATATTTCAGTTATTGTTATTAATGTTCGTTATTATACAATGATAAAACGTTTTACTGAGAATGTTTAAATTGCCGAAGTCTTATACCGTTGTTATATGATAACATTAATAATATGAATATTGACCGTGTGTTATTTGATCTGCATTCACCATAAAACTAATCTTTTAAATAATCTTTTATATATAAAACCTGGTTGATATTTAATAAAAATCCAAGTTCTTCGATTTAGTCTCAATGACTGAATATTGTACTTAGTCCTGTTTAAACATTTTCTCTGTTGATAGGAGAGATTTTATCTGAAAGTATATACGATATTACCACTTCGCATGCTTCATAGAAATCATTCCTTAGAGATGTTAAAGATCCTCACTTCAGAAAACATATATTCAATAGTTGCAATAAAATGTCTGTATGAATGAATAGAAAGTTTTACGAACATTCATATGTTATTGAAACATCTATTAAATAAATGCACAAGTGGTTTAATGGCGGCCATGTATTTTTGATCTATGAGAGGTCATTCCTTATTCAGCACATTCGACCTTGCCATTATATGTTATATAGGCAGTTTGGCTGCTTTCTGCTGTGAAATGATTTCCTTTAAATACACATTCCTGTAATTACTTATGAGAGCATGGCCATGAACTAAGTGAACCTTCTGTTACCTATTGTTACCTATTTAATAATATGTCGGCCCTAACGGGATTTAATCGGAACAGAAAGTGCGAGACTAAAATATGTAAATTTGTTCCCCTGGATTTCTACGACTACAGTCATCTACCGTTTGGTAACTGCATAACTAGTGGTCACATTCATCATCATCATCATCATCATCATCATCATCATCATCATCATCATCATCATCATCATCGTCATCGTCATTATTATTATTATTATTATTATTATTATTATTATTATTATTATTATTATTATTATTATTGCTGTTGTTGTGTTGTTGTTATTGTTGTTGTGGTTGCTGCTGCTGTTATTGCAGAGTCGTTAGCGCATCAAACAGAACGCCTTGCAGTGTTCGTTCTAGCTCACTACGCTCTGAGTTCAAATTCCGCCGAGGTCAACGTTACCTTTCATCCTTCCGGGGTCGATCAAATAAAGTAACAGTCAAGTACTGGGGTTGTTGGCCTTGTGCCTATGTTAGAAACAATTATGATTATCATTAGTAGTAGTAGTAGTAGTAGTAGTAGTAGTAGTAGTAGTAGTAGTAGTAGTAGTAGTAGTAGTAGTAG
>JAOPJM010001179.1:9148210-9169801 GCA_027124095.1 Muusoctopus leioderma | reverse complement strand
GACACTTACCCAAGGTGCCACGCAGTGGGACTGAACCCGAGACCATGCGGTTGCGAAGCGAACTCTTTAACCACACAGCCATCTGACACACACACACATATATATATATATATGATGGATCCCATATCAATTTTGATGGTGAGTGTGCCAGTTGTTCAATTAATGGAACTTACTACTCATTGTATTATAGTGTAAGTATTCCACAGAGACTTGTGCACTTAATGTAATACTCAGGCAGACTCAGTGTGACACTGTGTCTGATGAGGCTGGCCTACAAATCACAGGTACAGTCCATCTGATGTGCCTCTACACAGTTTCTGTCTACCCAATTTTACTCACAAGGCTTGAAGACGCTTGCCAAAGTTACTGTGCAGTAGGACTGAATACAGGACCTCATGACTGCGAAGCAAACTTCTTAACCATTCAGATATACATATTATAGTCACCATACATTTATGTAGTATATTTGTTATAGAACCATGTAATATGTATGTTATCAAATTTTGTGATACACACACTGTGGAGTCTCATGATACACAATTTGCTAAAATGTTATTGTAAATATCTGTATGCTAAAATTTATTTTCATGATAGTAGCTATTTTTTTGAATTGTAAACTGATCCCTTATTGATCAACATCTTTTTTTAACACCTTAACATTACTGAAGTGGTGGTTAACTAAATTTTGACTTGGTCTCTTTATCGGTGAAGATGCTGCGCAAGAGTGTGGAGACACGAGACTGGCTTCATACGATTGAACCCCGAAATGTCCGCGCTGTAATGAAGCGGGTGGTGGAAGACATAACTGCCATTGATGTACAAGTGGGACAGTTGTATGAAGAAGGGATTCGTAAGGAGCGTAGCAGTGACTCAAGCCGTCGAACCCACAGCTACAGTCTTTCTCAACAGCAGAGACGACCACAGTGGAACTTTACACCCAGGTAAATACATCCATATGTTAAATCTTAGAATTTGCATTAACAGATAGCCACTCTCTCTGTCTCTCTCTCACACACACACACACATTTTAGCTAAAAGGGAGAGACACTCAAAAACACAGTCTAGATATCTACAGTTAATACCCAGTCTCTGGACAACGTTATTTATGCCAATCATATACACACCAGTGTGTAAGGAAGGCTTCATCAGGGGTAGGTTGTAAAAGGTGTATATGATGAGTTAGACTGCACAAATAGTTGATACTGTATGGAAATAGCCAGAAATATCCAATACATGTTTATACACCAGTTTAGGGTGGTGGACTGGTGGAATTGTTAAAGCATCAGATGAGATGTCTTGTGGTATTTATTCCGGTTCTTTGTGTTCTGATTTCAAATTCCACCGTGGCCTATATGGATGGTAGATTTAATCCGTTGCCCAGTTTAACACTCCTCCTAGCCCTTGGGTGCCTTTAGCAGAGTCCACTCTGTTGCAAGCATTCGGGCCAGGTCTCCAGTCTGAGGATACCTTCCTCCCTCCCCTCCCACCAGTCTTGGAGGCCCTGAAAAAGGGTGATGGGCACTGCCTTTCCCTCCCGACTAAGCAATAAAACACACATATACATATATATGTAAACAAGGAGAAAAGAGAGTATTCAATACGGAAAGTAGAGCGTTATATTTCATTGGCAGCTGGAACTTCCCAAATCGTTACTGTGGGTTTCTCATTTCTGATCTTTGCACGATAATGAAGATTGGAACATAAGACAGATGTTTAAACGAAATGGAGTGGAAATATTTGAATGACTAGACAAACTTTGATTGGATAATAATATAGGGGCAAAGGTTCTTATTGTTTGACCATATGACCATTGTACACAAAATAAGGAGGGAATAGAAGTGGAGGGCAGGGCATGGAATTATGCCGGTTAGAAAAGAGAAGAAAAAAGAAAGAGGAAGTGGGAGGAAATGTATATTGAACGATAAATAGTAAAATAAAATAAAATAAAACAAAAAGCATTAATGAAAGCCAATGTTTACAAATATACAAATGTTAAGGGGGAAAGTAAGTTAGATTAAAAGAAAGCAGGTGAGGGCGAGTTAAGAAATCTTTTAAAAAGAATATATACTAAAACCCTCCAAGGTGGTGCCCCAGCATGGCCGCAGTCAAATGACTGAATCAAGTAAAAGAGTATACTTTTAAAAAAGTTTGGTTAAATGTAAAATGTGGGTGTGCAGTTTAGCCAAATCGTGAAGGGGAGATAACTCAAAAGTGTAAAACCAAAATTAAAATCCTTTAGCATTGTGTGTTAAGTAATGGTCAGAATGTGACAATGAAGAACCCTTTGCCTGGAGATCAATGGTTAGAAGGGAGACATGGAAGAAAATTGCAACGTAAATATTTAGAAGCATGCCTGCAGGAACTTAGTAGTTTGGATCTTTCGTTTAATGCATGTGAGTCTTGGAATACAATAAAAAGTTTCTTGGTTAGACAGCTTACAACATAGGTTTAAATCAGGGGTGGGCCAAACTTTTATACCCAATGCGCCAATTTTTTTCACATTTTAGTTTAGATGCACCACAAAACTTTGTGTACCTTTCAGTCTTTTAAAATCAACAACACATTAATATAACCACTACACACTCTTATAACTCATTCTGAGAGAGAGAGAAAAATAAGAAAATAGAGAGAGAGAATTTCATAGGCTTACTCACTGAATATATTCTTGCTACAAGTTAATTTACTGTATACACTACTTATCAAATTTTTAAAAAAAAGCTTACATATCAAAGACAGAATACGCTGACAGCTTCATATTACATGATAATTTATATTGAAGATCAAAAGACTGAATTTTTTTTATTTTGAGAAATAAATTAAACATTTTGGTGTCTACAGCTCTGTTAGTAAATTGTCACTGATGTTCAATGCGCCACTTCAAAATTTGCAATGCACCACTCTTGGTACATGCAGCATAGGTTGGCCATCCCTGGTTTAAATGATATGAACCATGCTTGTAGGGAGCTGTGTGTTGTAAAATGGTCCATTTTATTTTGAACACAGCCAGACTGTCCAAGTATGTTGAAAGAATCCAAACTTGACATGAATCTGGATATTTTAAGGAGTTTATAAAGTTGTAAAAACAAAACTTGAATTTGTTCTCAGTCAATCCAATATACATTTTTAAATACAATGCTGTTGTCTGCCTGTCCAATAGTGCAATAATCTGATGATTTTGAAAGACAATCACCGTTCAGAGCAATACAATCACAGGTAGTAAAAGGTACTGTATTGTTGTTGTTGGGAAGTCTTGTTGCATTGACGTGGTTGATAGAGCAAGCAAAATTCTTACAGTAAGAATAGCTAACTTTGACTTTACTGCTGCTAAAAATCTTGTAATATCTATGGTTTGGTGGGAAGTGAAAAGAAATTAAGAAACTTTTTGCAATATCTGTTACCACAGGATATTTCTATGTCTATTTTTATGCTTTGGAGAATTGAAGGGGGTGGTATTTTGAATTATATCTGAAAAGCCACTATTACATAAAGCCTCAGTATAATAATTGTTTCTAATATAGGCACAAGGCCAGAAATTTTTTGAGAAGGGAACAGTCGATTATATCAACTCCAGTACTTGACTAGTACTTTGTTTTATTGACGTTGGAAGGATGAAAGGCAAAGTTGACCTCGATGGGATGTAACTCAGAATGTAAAGAGCCATAGCTAAATACTGCAAGGCATTTTATCCAACGCTCTAACGATTCTGCCAATCCACCACCTTAGGCCTCAGTATAATAATAATAATAATGAGAGGCACTAAGAAATGTATCTTCATCCAAGGATAGTGAAGAGATATCTTTTTAATATTGGAAATTAAATTTCATAGAATAATGGATGAGTGATTGGAATTTTTATTGATATAAAATAATTTCTCATTAGGTTTTTGCTAAGAGTAGAATTTATTTGTGTCTAAAGTATTATGGAAAAACATTAACTTTACTAAAATTGGTATCAACTATTATTCTTAAACCTTTATCATAAAAAAAATTTATAAGGTCTTTTCTAAGTCTGTCTGATTCATGGCTATTCTTATTGTATGCAATTAACAGCCCATCATCTCTGTAAAGTCCCCCCTTCAAGTTAAACGGGCTAAAATGTAAATTCCCATAATTTCACATAGTTCTATGCCATCGTATTCCCCCATGGAGATATCAAATAAAGGTTTTCTTTTTATCTTGGTAGAATTGTCGAAAAACAAAAGGGATTTCCTTGCATGCATGATTATTTTGATTTCAGATTTTCTGACAAGTATCATGGTGTTAGCAAAGGCTAAAGCTTTGAAGAGAAGAGATTTAGTCATAGAGGGATAAAAAATAAATATCAAACTGAGTAAATTTAGTGTTGTAATGCTATTGAATTGTAGTTACAGTTCATCTGATGGGCTTCCACACAATTTCCATCTACCTAATGTCACTTGAGTTGACCCGGAGCTATGGGAGAAGACACTTGTCCAAGGTTCGAAACAGTGGGATTGAACATGGGACCTCAGGATTGCAAACCAAACTTCTGAAGCTTGGCTATGTCTGTGTCCCAACAACACACACACATATATATAAAAGCACACACATACACGTACATATGTATACAGAGAACTGTGACTAGCACTCATTCGATTGTCATGGATGTTTGAGAAAACAAATCACAGTTGCTGCCATATGCAGCCAGCACAGAAGTGACAGGAATCTGACAAATTAGCAATCTTAAACAACTTCAGACTGTTGCATGGATGATATGATAAAGGTAAAAAGACAACAGTTACCTCAACAATTGGAAAAAGATGATGAGAACAACTGAGGTTATAAAAATATATTACGAGGCAGATTTAAAAAAAATATTTTAGCTTTGAATTTGAAGTCACTGAACAATGATAAATATTTATGTCTTATCTCATAGACATTGAGTGTATAAAAGTACATGTCAACAAAATGGCACTGTCAAACAGTATTTTCCATAGTCATTTTTTATTTAAGGATTCCAATGCTTTATCAATCAGACCAGGCTGCTATCTCATCCAAACTTTAGGTTCTGCACCATCAATCCAGATTACTCATCAGGTATCAATTTCAGGAGCAGATTCTCAATGCTACTCTGTAATACAGGCAGATTTAGGCTTCTGTAGCTAAGTCTGCCTTGGTGGTTGAAAGCTAAGAACTCATATCATCATCATTGTGATTACGTTCGCTTTTTCCATGCTGGCATGGGTTGGACGAGATTTATTGGAGCAGCATTCTATGGCTGGATGCCCTTCCTGTCGCCAACCCTTACTTATAAGGTAGGTTTTCACCCGCCAAATCACTAACGCTCTGGGTGCTTTGTTTATGTAGAACGTAAACAATGGGCACCGGTAGCCAAAGTGGTGTCAACAATGAAGACTTCATGGAGACTAACTCACACACACATGCATACATCTATCTGATGGGCTTCCGTTCAGTTTGCGTCTACCAATTTCACTCACAAGGCTAGAAGACACTCGCCCAAGGTTCCACGCAGTCGATAGATCCCGGAAACAAGTGGTTACAAAGCGAACTTCTTAACCACATAGCCATGCCTGCACCTATGTCATAAATATATATAATTAAAATATTAAAACACTGAGAAAACAAGGAAAAAGAAACAAACAAAAGAGAACAAACATTTCTTATGAGGTTGTTATCGTTTTTAATACCATATAGCTAAAGTTTCATACAAATGAAATTCAATAGAAACTGAATGATAAAAAAAAATATGTTATTCATTTCTGGACATATTAATATTGTTATTAACCAATTTAAGGACAGATATGGTAAATAAGTCTCACAAAATGTGTCTTGCTTGACTGGGACACAGCCATTACTGTTTTGATTCTTACAAAAGATTGGTGTGGTAACAAAGTCATTGATCATAAATAAATGTACTTATGAAATTTGGCTGTTCCCCCCTGCCTTAAAACACTAAAAAAAAAACAACACTATCAATATACTGTTCTTAAAAAGGTTAATGAAATTCAAGCTACACTTATATGCTATTGACCACTGAATTATTTCTCCAATTTGTATATCTGTGAAGAAATAATCAAGAGTAACAAAATATATGACTCATCTGAGAATATTTATAAAATTAGTTAGTCTGTAATAGCTGCCACTGAAAATGGAACCACGACACAACAGATTTCCATTCATTTTTTTTCCAGTTTGGAAATAAATCGAAATCTAGTGACTCCATTGTTTTCTGTGATGAGATCCCGTGAAACATGTTGCTTAAACTAAACATAAAGAAGTTTTTTAGTTTAGAAGATTTCATAGAGGGGCCCAAATAAAATTCAGCGAATGATAAACTAAAATTAATAAATTGATTATAAAAAAAAAAAAAGTATTCAGGATGTTGGGTTTCTTGATTCAGCAACATAATATTTTGCAAAATAAAATAAATGTACTTTATAAGAATATTTTGCAAAATAAAGTCAATGTACTTTATAAGAAAGGCAAAAAAAACCATCTTATTTAAACACAATTCAGTATGTAAGGAAAAGAGAATAGAAAATATATACAAATTTAATTTACAAAGAAATGAAAAAGAAACTATTTTTTAAATATTGCAAAAATAACCCAACAAAAACATTGAATTGAATTTAAATACCACAGCGGTCAAACCTTGTACGGTGAATAAAATCATATAAAGTTATATTGTTTGCAGGAGTTTTAATATAAATAGATATGATGATGATGATGATGCCAGGGTGCTTTGAGGTATAAAAGAAATATTTTAATAATTTTTAACAATTAAAAAAAAAAAATTTTTTTTCAACAATGTATAACAAATGAAAGACAATATTTTTTCCATACATTTTTTCATCCTTTCACTCTCTTTTTCACAATAGATAATAAACATGCTCACATTTCATGTCTATATTAGCATTTCTCAAAAGCAAATAAATAAATACTGCTAAATTTCAATTTTCCACTGTAAAAATACAACTTTAAATTTAATTATCACTCTAAGAATATGGATATTTGAGCTATGAATTTATTTAATAATTCAATAGAGTAAACAATTCCAATTTTATAGAAAATTGGAAAGAAAGGAGGAAAAAAATCACTAGAAGATACAGCACCTATTGATTGATTTGATTAATTTGATTGATGATGTCATTGCCCACTTCACTAACTCTAATGAGCACATCGAATGAGTACAAGGCATTTTAACAGTTTTTTTTCCTTCTACATATACCTAACATTGACAGTATCCTAAAAGAAAACAATCTTTTCTTCTATCCCATTAATGGTGTGTTTTTTTTTAATTCAGAAATATTTGGTTTTAAAATGATATAACTAAAACCTGAATGATATATTTGAAAAAAATTAAGAAAAAAAATTTCTCAATTTGATCGAGGGTTTTTCAAGCATAGCCTAAACTTCTAATAATTGAACTAAACACCTTTTATTAAAATTGTTAAGAAAGTCAACTTCTAAAAATGATTTGTTTCAGAATAACAAGGTGTATGTCTCTGTGGGTGAGTGTATATATTAGTTGTATAGGGTTATCATTAGTTTGATTATTTCAATTAGCTGATTGATTGATTGATGTTGTCGTTGCCCACTTCATTATAGCTAGTGAGAACATCGAATGAGTGCAAGGCATTTTAACAGTTTTTTTCCCCCCCTCTCTTACATATATCTCTTTATTTCTTCAATTTGTTTTATTATTTGGGCTGCTTCTCTTCAATGACTACTGTTCGTTCAGTGTAAATCTATAGGACACTTCAATAAAAGAAGATGTGAATGGAATCCACAGTAAGTAAACTTAGAAGAGAGTTAAAGTTAAACTGGCTTTTAAACATGCAATATTTAAAATTTAAAAATGATTGAAAAAAAATTCAAATGAACATTTGCAAATGCAATGAGAAGAGTATTTCGTACAAACAATTTTAAACTAATTTTGTTAAAATGTTTTATGCCTACACAAAATAAAAGTCGACATGTGTACTTATAAAAGGGACGCAATTCACACCAAATATCATAAATCAGGATGGATAAATTCTTAAAGAAGCATTTTTTTTCTATTTGTTGAAACTAAGGTTATTTGGAAATTGAGCAATAATTAATTTTGACCAGATTGTAATTTCAAATTCCAACAAAAATCTCTATAAATAGAATATAACTAGGATAACCAGTTTAAGTATATCAGTTCTAATGGTGATATGGTGAGCTATAAATAGCATATAAAATAGAACCAATATTGTTAAAGTCAGCTGTCAAAATCTAATATCATAAACGAGAAAAGAAAAAAAACAAACAAGATGAAAAGGAAGTTAAGTTTTAAATACATATGCAATAAAATCAAGTGACACAGCATCATCTTGTTTGATATATGAGGAGAATAGCAGCATAATTTCAAATGACTGGGGAATGTAAAAAAATATTTTGGCTTATTTGAAATACAGAAATGAATACAAAAAAATATACTTAACACTACATGTATAAGTAAAAATAATTTAATTTTAAAAGCATGTGTATTACAAGAAAGAAAAAAAAACATTTAGGTAACGTAGAAGCATTTAATTCGAAACAACACTAAAAAACATGAATTACAAGTTTACTAGTTTAATTTGTTACTTCTGGGGTAAAAAATAGACATCAGTACATCTTGTAATTAATATGCTTTTTTAATGTTGTTTCTAATTAAATACTTCTTAGTTACCCAAATGTTTTTTGTTTTTTTCTTGTAATACACAAGCTTTTAAAATGAAATTATTTTTACCTATACATAAAGTGTTAAGTATATTTTGTTTTCGTTTCACTATTTCAAGTAAGCCGCAATATTTTTGTACATTCCCCATTCATTTGAAATTGCACTGTGATTCTCCACATTTACCTCTTGTTTTAATGAACAAATTTGTTATATTCTGATCAATCATTTTTATATTATTTGTTATGATTTTCTTCTTATTTTTTTCTTAAAATCAATTATTTACAACAAACATACTTCCATTCAAAATATCACTACATACTAGGAAATACCTAAACACCATAACAAATATTAATGTCAAAACTGGATAAGTCATGTCATGGTTTAGCGTATCAATTTTTCTTTTATCTTCTTTTTGTTTTGAGAAATTATTTTTAACGACTTTTTTTTCTACGATAAGTTCAATTTTTTATACATATAACTCAATATTTAATATTTATATAGTTTTTCAACAGATTTAACATTAGATAATATATTGTGAACTCATTTTAACATTATAGGCAAGAACATGCAAATTGGATAGAAAGGTAAATAGAAAGCAGTTTAAAGTTGAACTTCACCAATGCTACCCTAACTTCACTGAATAAAAAGAACTACACGATAAAGAATATATATATAAAATTAGTAGTCTGTAATAGCTGCCGCTGAAAATGTCACAAAATATATAGTTATAATCAAACATTAAGACATTACAGTCACAGGTTATTAAATGGAAAGTATGAAATATTTAAAATTCATTAGCTTACAATTCCAGAATCATTTGTACTTTACAATTAATGGATAGAGTATATATATAATAATCGAATCGATATATATATATATGTGTGTGTGTGTGTGTGTATATATATATGAATAAAATAATTAGTGTTTTTTTATTTATGAAATTATCATAAACACAACAAACATCTACTGATGGAATGACTCGATACTTTTACTAGAGTCAAATTTATTTATCTTATTTGGATTGACTGGGACTTTAAGTTTCACCTGGCAGTTTATTCAACCAGTGATCATCATCCTCATCATGATATATATATATACATTATATATATATATATCAGACATCAGTTTGGTTGCCAAGCATAAATTCTTAACATTTCTGGATTTTATTTTAGTTATTTACTTCTATAAATTTGTTTATACATTTTGCTTTGTTCATGATTTTTGGTATTTTTATTTAGTTTTGTGTAAAAACCTATTCTATTTCGTAGAGTAAAAAATACATGAATTTGTTGTCAACAGGATACTTTCTATTTCAGAACCTAAAGATGATCCAAGCTGGCAGAACAAACACTTATAAAGATTCAATTTCAAATTTCTAATTCTATTACCATCTTGTAGATTTGTGGTACGAAAATCAGAAACTGCAGTGTTAACCGAGTAACATGCTTGGTTCGAGAAACAATGTCGTACAGTTTCAATGCGACCTGCTGCAGTACTTTCTCCAGAAGCAACCTGGCGAAATCAGTGTCACCCAACAGGCTGAAGATTGCAAGCTGACCAAGTACCGGCTGCTCTTGATAGGTTTCTTGTCGATCCCATAGTTGTGGAAACATCCAGCATCCTGGGCCCTCGAACCACCTCCCTACTCACTTTGATTGGAATGGGGATTGCTATCCGCAAGGATGAGTCCCGCGATATGGACTGGTTCTTTTAGTGCATCTCGCTCACCATATTCCGGGGTAGCACATTCACCATTCTGTCTGCTGGGACCATGAAACATTCTGCTTATATAAAACTATGTAAATTAATGAATAAAAATTTGGAAACTAAAAAAAAAAAATTTCGTACAGTTAACCCAACTTGATGAGATTAATAATATTTAAAATTTTATATAAAAAAAAAAATCCTTCCATAAACTATATTCCCAGAATTTGCTCACTTCCTAACCTCCAAAACTCACTTCTTTCATCCATGGATTTCTTATTTTGCATCTATCCCCAGACCCATGAAAATCCTAACAATTTTCATAATTGTCAACCAAAAATTACTCATAATGACTGATGCATCAGTAATCTGCTTTGGAGAAATTTCATTCTAATGTAGGGGAAAATTACGTAATTTCCAAACCTCTGCTATATTTAATTGGTAGAATATCATACATTTATAATGCTTATTAAATAAAGCATAGTTTCTTCCACCAAAAAGAGCAGTGCTTCACCACCGTTAAGAGCATATTACAAATCTAAGCGATCCTTGTTTTTAGGACATCATTTTCACTGCCATCAGCTTATACAACTTCGTTTGGTGGCCAGGAATATTAAAAAAAAAAATTTCTTGTCTAGAAATTTTTTGGGTAATTTCCTGTGTAGAATTGTTTTCTGTAATTAGTCTATTATGAATATATATATATAGGAGGTAAAAAAACAAGAAAACAACAACAATAGACAACAGTATATTTAAAAAAGTTATTAGCTTTGACGCTTGGAGAAGAGAAAGAGGAGTTCGGCGGAAAGACGAAAGGAAAGGAAGAAAAGAAAATTTTTTTTATATATGTCTATACAGTGTTTTAAGTGTTTCTGATTTACTTTATACTTTCTGTATATGTCTGTTTGTGTGTGGTGTATATATATATGATCTGTGAGTTTCAGAAATGGACTAACATGACTTAACAACAACAACAACAAAATTCTACACAGGAAAAAAAATTAATATTTCTCCAGTGAAAAAGCAGTTAATATACAAAAATTCAAACTGCACATTATAGCGATCTTAATTCTACGCATGAAATTAAAAATTATTCACCAGCTGCCAAACAAAATGAAACTAACTGCTGTTGCCAAAAGTGAAAGTGATGACCTAAAAGCAAGGATCGTCGAAATCTCATGTACACTGCTTTTAATCACCTTTTTACATAATGGCTAAGTTTCAAAAACTGTTAATTTATCTTTGGTTAACTGCTTATCACAGCTTCAATGAATTGAAGTGAAAATTTAAGCTATGAATATAAGTTTTAAAATTGTGTTAATTTATCTTTGGTTAACTTTGATTCACAGCTTCAATGATTTGTAATCAAGAATTTCTTGAAAGAATTTTTTTTATATACTGTAATATATACTTTCAATGTAGATTTTTTTTTTTTCATTTTTAGTAACTAGCTTACGAAGAAGGTATTTTTATAATAAAAAGAAAGGATATATAAGGGCAAAAAAATAAAAAAAATAATTATCATTATATTAAATAGCCGGCGAATGTTTTTTTAATTTCCTGTGTAGAATTTTTGTTGTTGTTGTAATTTTCTGTGTAGAATTTTCTTTCGTTTCTGTTAGTCTATTATGTATATATGTGTATGTATGTATGTGTGTGTGTGTGTGTGTGTGTATATATATATATATATTTGTCTATACAGTGTTTGTTCGTGTTTCTCATTTACCTTGCATGTGTGTGTGTGTGTTTGTATATATATATATATATGATCTGTCAGTTTCAGAAATTGACTAACATGACTAATAACAGAAAAAGTAATTCTACATGGGGGGGAGAAAAAAAAAATTAATTCTCTAGTCAAAAAACAGTTAAAATACAAAAATCCAAACAAAGAAACAGCATATTATCATGATCTTAATAATTCTACATATGAAATTTAATATTTCTACACAAGAAATAAAAAAAATTATTTACCGGCCGTCAAACAAAATCAAAACTAGCTGCCAAGAGTGAAAGTGATGTCCTAAAAACAAAGACCGCCTTAAATAAATTCCAATATTACACAAATTTCGATTTAGAATTTCAGTGAAAATATAAGATATAAATAAAAAGTTTTAAAAACTGTATTAATTTATCTTTGGTTAGCTTCTTATCACAGCTTCAACGATTTGTAATCAAGAATCTCTTAAAGGAAATTTTTTTTTTCATATCTGGTGAAGGTAAAAAGAAAACAAAATTTAAAGTGCCTGGACAAAGTGTAGCAGCTTTAACTTTTATCTTTCCCACCCATTACATTAACTTCACATCTTAGAAAGCTACGAAGGACAGAAAATGAGCTCAATTCACCCCTTTAACTTCACAACGAAGTTCCTTTTTTTTTAGGGGTAGGGGAAGAAATTGTTTTTTTTTTGTAGAATCGTAATCTCTGATGTCTAAAGCATACAGATCCAACAAATTTACGGCTTTTGGCAGAATAGATAATTTCCGAAACTATTGTATAGGAATGTAAAAAAAAAATATCATTATATTAAATAAATTTCAATATTACATAAATTTCAATTTAGAACTTCAGTGAAAATGTAATCTATAAATATTCCAATTATGATAAATCTCAATAATATAATAATAGTTTCTAACATAAGCACAAGGCCAGAAATTGTGTGGGGAAGGGAACAATTGATTATATATCGACCCCATTACTTGGCTGGTACTTTGTTTATCGACCCCTGGAAGGATGAAAGGCAAAGTTGACCTTGGCGGGATTTGAACTCAGAACGTAAATGGCCGTAACTAAATACCGCAAGGCATTTTGTCCGACACTAACGATTCAGCCAATGCACCGCCCTTCAATAGTAGAATATTTTTATTTTCTCTCAACTCCGAAGAAAACAAAAAAAGAAATATAATTAGCAGAGTAGAAACATCTTAAAGAAGATGTTTCACCTTCATTCACAGAAGGAGTTGATGTCCTCAGACGGTGTCCAACGATCCCATCTGGGGACATCAACTCCTTCTGGCCAAGGCTACATTCACCGGAGGTAAATGAAGGGGAGACATCTTCTTTATTAAGATGTATATCTACTCTTCTAATAATATTTCTTAATTTGTGTGTTGAGAGAAAAAAAAAAAATTTGATTTGTGAAAAAAATAATGATTATAGAAAGTTATGAAATTGTCTTCTTTTTTTTTTGCAGAGACTAATTTTTTTTTTTTCAAACAATTTCATTAATTAATGTTCTAATTTTAAATAAACAATGTTAAATTAAAAATCATTTGTAAAGTAAGCAAAAATATAAAAATTATAAAAAAACCCTCTGGCTTTCATATAACGACAATTAAATTTAAAAGAAAAAAAAAAAAGAAAAAGAAAACTTAATTTGTATGAGATCAGCTGTTGTCAGTGTGCAGTGATAATAACATATATCTCTAAAGCTAATGAAATATTTAGTAGAAATTAATTAATTTGAATATAAGCTTACTTTACTTAAGGTAAATTATAAACGAGTTCCTGAGACTTTCCGAGTTAATGTTATTTACATTTCAAGTTATGAAAAGATAACCTGTTTTATTTTTTTAATAGCTGTATCTTAAATAGCTGTTAGCTGTATTAAAAAAAAAAAATATTCTATGTTAATTGTAACTACCGTGATGATATTAATATAATAACTACAATAGGTGTGTATCTGAAATTATGTTAGATGTTAATGATAGCATACCATGATATGTAATGTTATCCAGCTTCGTGAAAAAAAAATAAAAAAAATAGTAATCTCAAGGATTCTTTAATCCAAGTAAGAATTCTGCCGCTCCCAGATAGTAAACTGTCTGTGCTATACCAAACAAAGGAGCAATAACTAGAATTCGGCACATGGCTCCTTTCAGAAAAGCTTTCGGACCTTCGTGTTTCAGGATTTTTCTGAAAACAGAAATATCAACACATTGAAAATAGATAATGCCTTTTAATAAAAAGAAAAGTATTTTTCAGAAGAAAAAAAAATAAATAAAAAAAAAATAAAATAAAAAATGTAAAAAAGTAGTAAGAGGACATTTATTTGAGACTTTACAGACTGTATTTTTGAGAACTAATAAAACATTCACAAAAAAGCTGTAATTATTAGTGGCTGTAGTAAGATTTGAACTTCTGACCATGTAGTTAGTAGTCCAGTACTCTAATATGAAAGTCTAAAGAAGAGAAGCTGTTTCCTGCTTGTTATTTAATGATGGATGCTATGGAAATAGAAATGAACTAACTGGCTGCAATGTCTTTAGTATAGTGCTCAGCTGAATTCTAAAGAATTCTTTGAACAAAGAACTGGACAATATGATTCAACAGTAGTTTAAGGACTGAAGGTTGTCACAGAGTTTTTCTTTTTTTTTACTGCTTAGTCTGGAGGGAAGGCAGTGCACATCACCCTTTTGTTTCAGGGCCTCCAAGATTGGTGGGAGGGAGGAAGGTATCCTCAGACCGGAGACTTGGTCCGAATGCTTGCAACTGAATGGCCTCCGCTAAAGGCACCCAAGGGTAGCCAGGTGGTGGTGGTGTTAAACCGGGCGATGGATTAAGTCTACCACCCAAGTAGGCCACGGCGGGATTTGAACTTGGAATCCAAAGAGCCATAATAAATACCATGAGGCATCTTTTTCAATGCTCAAACGATTCTGCCAGCCAACTGCCCTAGACTGGTACTATATCTATCCCGAAAGGATGAAAGGCAAAGTTGACCTCGGTAGAATTTGAACTCAGAGTGCAGTGAGCTTGAACGAATACTGCAAGGCATTCTATCTGATACTCTAACGACTCTACCAATTAGCCACCTATAAGTAACAGTTTTAAATTTATTTACCAGGACACACAAACAATTTATCAATACTTGTACTGCCCAACCTCTCTAGTGTTGGTGCCATGATAAAATGCACCCAGTAGACCCTGTAAAGTGGTTGGTGATAGGAAGGTCGTCCAGTCATAGAAACCAAGCCAAATGAAACATACAAGCGAGGCATGGTCCCCCGATTCCAATTGGAATAGACGCGGGCCGAAATCCCCTGTCCAACCCATGCCAGCATGGAAAATGGACGTAAAATGATGATGATGAATACTTAACAATATTGGTGTCACACTGAAAGGGTTAAGAAAGTAAAGAGAGTTTATATTTTGCTGTTTTACATCCATTTTCCCCCACGCTAACATGAATAGAATGTGGCTTCCAAACTCTAATATTTGAATATTGTTGGTGCAGATGTTTCCATTACTGGCTGCCACACTTGTTGTTAATCACTGAACCAGGAAAAAGCAAACAAACTTGTTTGTTAGCCAAACATTGAGGAAAGAAGCATTCAGTGCCTTGCTGAGAAGCAAAGCACACTGGCTTTTGGAAAGTCTGAAATTATGACTTATCAGTAGTCCTCATTAACACTTTCATTACCATATTTCTAATGAAATACACTGCCTATGTATTTTCAATTAATTTTGTAAACAATCAATACAATATTTTGAAGGAATTTAGTAAAATAACTATCTTTCTCACTATTAAGTTGGTGTTTGGAACATAACAAAAAATTCTAACATAAAATTATAATGCAATGTTTAAATTTAAATATAAACACTTTAAAACAACTTTCTTTATCATAAAACTAGGGGCGGTTTCAGGTGGGTTGGTATCAAAAGGGTTACGGCAGCTGATTAATTATTTATGATTGTTCAGTTTATAAAAACTATATCGTGTGTAGTTGTCCAATTTTGGAGAATTATAAAAAAAGAGAGCAAATGGAATGCTTTAAAAAAAAACATAGCAATTATATGCATGGCAGTATAAAGCATGTTTACATACCAAAGCTCTTATGTATACGTTATATATTTTGAATACCTGAAACCTACAGGAATAAATGATAGTGATACCTGCTTCCCCTTCACACTCTTACTCTTTCCCTCCAAAGAAATTGCTAAGATTTCATCCAATCTCTGCCTCCCCTAACACACCCATACTAATACTCTTTCCCCCTGGCCCTCTTACATCACTCACCTATTCACTCTCAGGTCATGTTTTCCCCCCTCAAAGAACAGGGACTATTTAGAGAAGAGAGGACTCTGTAGCTCACAAGAGACAAGGCATCCTCTCTAGTGCTGGTACCATGATAAAATGCACCTAGTCCACTCTTGTAAAGTGTTTGGCGATCGAACCAAGACAACTTAGGGTAGAGAGGACTCTTTAGTTGTGTCTTGGACATGACAACCTTTCTAGTGTTGATGCCACGACAAAATGTACCCAGCACACTCTGTAAAGTGGTTGGTGATAGGAAGGGTATCCAGTGTAGAAAACATACCAAATGAAACGAGACCTGGGCCGCTGGCCCATGTAGGAGAGCGGTAACTCCAAATTATGACCTGACTTGGTCTGAAATCACCTTTCCAACACATGCCAACATGGAAAGCAGACATAAAAAGATGATGATGATGAAAGATCATTCATTTTTTTTTTTCAAAGCCAGAAGGTATTTAGTGTTCTTTTGGATGGCAAACTAGATTTAGCTATCTTGCCTATATAAGTAAAGTGTCTAAGTTTAGTGTCAGGTATTGGATTATCCTATAAAAAGAATTGCTGTTATGGGTAAATATGTTTTCTGATTGACAAGTTTACTTACTTTATAAAGATAAATAGGAAACTGTTTACATAGTAGTATTTCAGCCTATTTATACTTGGAAATGTTTTTTTATTATATTTAATATAAACAAATTGATGTATTCTATGTGTGGTAAACACATAAAATATACTCACACCCACACTTTCTCTCTCTCTTTTTCTCTCTCTCTCTCTCTATCTATCTCGCTATCTAAATCTTTTAAGGTTTCCTTAATGATGTTCTGTTTAGGTTTCCTTATTGGTGACCTTTCCAATGGATCTGTTTCCTAGGTGGATGCACAGCTTACGCTGAATACAATCTGCTATCATTTCAAATTAGTTGTTTTCTCTGCTTATTTGCAATCGTTGTCAGTAGTATTGCATTTTTGCACATGTAGAGCCTACCTCTTGTTTCTGCTAAAGCAACAACAATGGCTATTAAGTTGTATTTTGTTGTTGTTGAGGAGTAACTTCAGTCAGCACTCAGTGGAGCCTTATTTACTTAGCCCTCTCGCTGTGACCATACTGTCTGTGTTGGTTTTGTTTGAGGGTTTATTACCTAGAACCTGCAGTTCTAGAATGTTCTATACATATATGTATATATGTTCGTAATACATTTACACACACACACACACACACACACACGTATGTTTATATACATATATTTAGTTTTTTGTCACTATTTATTATTGAGTAGTTTGCTATTTTGTGAAGCTTGACACTGTTGTAACATTAGTCATAAATACTGTATATACTCGCGTACAAGTTGCACTGGTAGATAAGTCACACCCCCATTTTACATACAACATTCTTGGCTCAGTACTTGATTGCAGACAGTATAAGTTGCAGACAGTGTTCATTAATACTCAATATATATGCTTGGATGAAATTTCCATCAAAATATTCAAAACTAAACATATTTTCCCTCATAAATATATCTAATAAACTACATGTAGACATACTATCTCCTCCTTATTTTAATTATATCAAATACATTTTCTGGTGTAAAACACATGTTTGGAAGCTTATCAAAGGTAGCAAATTACATATCAACAATATATAGACAATACACAGCGGTGGTTTGTTCTACTTTTGTATGGTACAATGATAATGTAATAATTCTTTCTAATATTGGCACACGGCCAGAAATTTTAGAGGAGGGGTAAGTCGATTAAATCGACCCCAGTACTTGACTGGTACTTTGTTTATCGACCCCAGATGGATGAAAGGCAAAGTTGGCCTCGGTGGGGTTTGAACTCGGAGCATAGCGGGCCGGAAAGAATACTGTAAGGCATTCTGTCCGATGCGCTAACGATTCAGCCAATCCATCACCCTTCACAATGATAATGTAATAATGCATAGTAACAATATTTAGCAGGTTTCCTGTCTTGTCAATAAGAGATTCAAACAGTTTTTTTTTTGCCTGCAGTAAATTATGGGATTCAGAAAATATCATTAAATTTTGATTAGTGACTAATACGTAAGTGTGTGATTAAAGATGGTATGTGGTTAAATGGCAAAAACAATATCTTATGGACTGCTATTTACAATGTACCATATATTTTGTATTGAGGTTTTTGTAGGTCCAGTAGATAAGTCGGATGCTGGTTTTTACGTCGTATTTTTTAGAAAAAAAGTGACTTATACCGAAGTAAATATGGTAAATCAGATGCCTGTACTTTTGTTTTAGATGTGTCTGAGACAATTTCACTTACAATCTTGATCTGACCCAGCTTCATGCTATGTCTTCACTCTGATTCTTTTACTGATAGTAATTCTTCTCTGCAGCTGCTCCCTGTGCCTCGACACACATACACTAAACACCATTTACAGTTCTTCTTAGTGAAGGTGTTTTTTAAAAATAATTAAGTCAGAGGAGAAGGGGCAGTGCTTATGCCCTTTACAGGCCTTTCCAGACTGGTGAGATTGATGTAGCCAGTGGCTGGGTCCGGACATCTGAATGCTTGCAACAGAGTGGACCCCACTAAAGGCACACAAGGTCCAGATAGTGGTGTTGGTCGTGGTGGTAGTCTTAAACTGGGTGGCATGTTGTGACTCTTGTATGAAAATTAAGTGGGTAGTTATGTTATTGTTATTATTTAACTCCTGGTCAGCAATGATGAAAGGCATTCCAGCCATGACCATCTTGTCTTTTATTCAAACAGTGTATCTAAGACTACATCAACTCTTAACATCTTGTTGTTAAAATTTTCTAAGTCCTATAATGATTGAGCAGAAAATTCCTAAAAACGGTTTTTGCAGCTTATTTATTATGAAATTTACAGGTAAGAAACACAGGTGCTTGAGGTGTTTTCACACAAAAAATAGTTCACTTTCACCATATATCATATATATAGTTCAGTGATTCATATCAATTTGATGATGCAGTACCATGTGGGACAGGGCCCTACAGGATGTTAAGAGTTAATCTTACAGGGGACAAGACAACCTCTCTAGTGCTGGTGTACTTAGTACACTCTGTAAAGTGGTTGCTGAACAAACAGAGACAACATTGGGTCAAGAGGAGGCTTAGTCTTGCTGAGGACATGACAACCTTTCTAGTGTTGGTGCCAAGATAAGATGCACCCAATGCACTCTGTAAAGTGGTGCCAAGATAAGATGCACCTAATGCACTCTGTAAAGTGGCACCCAGACATAGAAACCCTGCCAAAAATGGAACGTACAAGCGAGACGTGATCCCAGATCCATCTGGGAGGGAAGTAACTTCAAATAAGAACTGACTCGAACCGTGACGACCCCTCCAACCCATGCCAGTATAGAAAGTGGACATAAATGATGATGATGATGATGATGATGCAGATAAAATCTAAAATCTGAGGAAGCTGGTGGTGGTCTATGTCAGCAACAATTAATCCATGGGAGAGCTCTATAAAGTTCAATTGCTGTGTAGGGTGAAGAACCTAAGGTTTTAGTAAGAACAACACCACCACCACCACTTCTCTATCTTCCTCCATCTCAAGGGGAAGGACAGAGGTACCAAAACATTACATTCTTCACTTCTCATGGCAGCTGAACCTATTGAACTCTTCTATAAACTCTGTTAATTAATAATTATTTTTAACATAAGGCACACGGCCAGAAATTTGATGGTGGGTTAGTCTATAAAAATTGATCCATCCCCAGTACTTGACTGGTACTTTATTTTATCGACCCCAGAAGGATAAAAGGCAAAGTTGACCTCGGCGGGATTTGAATTCAGAGCACAGTGAGACAGAACGAATACTGCAAGGCATTCTGTCCGACACGCTAATGACTCTGCCAATTCCCTTGCCTTTCAACAACAACAACAACAGCAGCAGCAGCAGTAACAACAACAACAACAACAACAACAACGACGACGACAATAATAATCGTTTCTTTATTTGCCACAAGAGCGACGGATGATGAGACATTAAAAAGACAAATTATAAGAATGGTGGAGGTTTACATAAGATTGATTATGAAAAAACAGGCATAAAAAACAACAGCATACAAAAGGAATGAAATAAGAAGTCTCAAAGGAGGACAGCCATCTACTGCCAATCAAGGAACCCCACAGATCCAGGATTACTCTGACTAACAAGGACAAGTGCCCTCTCTCATCTGTGTTCTCTGACCTACAGGTGCATGCTGAGAGTAGGCCAATTCATCTAAGCCATACTTGCCACTGTCACCCACATTTCAGCAAATTCACTGGAGGGCGGCATCCTCCTTTCCAAGTGGAACTTGGAGACGTTAATGCAGACTTGGCCAAAGAGGAAAGTGTCTGTTCTCAGCCATTTCGCTCTTGTCCTCTTACACCACAGCCACAAGCCAAAGGAAAACTGCTTGCCCTTCCTGGCCAAAGGAAGGTGGTAGGGCAATCCTCATGATGGACTCGGCTGATAGTCGGATCCATCCAATACGTGGACAGCGTCTGTTTGACATAACTCCACAAGTCAGCAATGCTCAGACACCGAATGAGTGCATGCAGAATGGTCTCATCGCTCTGTGAGCATCTCGAACAAGGCTGGCTCATGACACTGCCATGCTTGTCGAGTTTATCCCAAACTGGCAATGTCCCCCCACCCTAGTAGCACTGTTAGGGCAGGGATTTCTGGAAGTTGTATGTAGTCACTGGGCTGAAAATTCTCTGGAATAGGCTGTTGAGTTGATCTTCATTGATGCCCAGAGTCTCCAGAGAACATCGGTGCTCTTACCCACTATTGATCCTGGGTAGACGGTATTGGTTCACATACCACTGGCCACAGTGGATTGGCACAATTTTTACAGCATCAGACAAAATGCCTTGTAGTATTTGTTCTGGCTTTTTACATTCTGAATTCAAATCCCACTGAGGCCCACTTTGGCTTTCATCCATCTGGGGTCGATAAACAAAGTACCAGTCAAGTGCTGGGGTCGATTTACTTGACTTACCGCTCCCCTACAATTTCTGGCCTTGTGCCAATAATAGAAAGAATTATTTTTATCATTATTATTAAACCCCGCCGAGGTCAACTTTGCCTTTCATCCTTCCGGGGTCGATAAAAATAAAGTACCAGTCAAGTACTGGGTATTGTTGGCCTTGTGCCTAAATTAGAAACAATTATTATTATTATTATTA
>JAOPJM010001179.1:9028931-9044658 GCA_027124095.1 Muusoctopus leioderma | reverse complement strand
AAGATTAACTTTGCCATATCTAATGAAATCTCATAGTCAAAATAGCAGCCATTTGTATCATTTCTCTTTATAGCTAAACTATCTTTTCACAGCCAGACTAAACATGTTTAGATTTATTGAATTTAATAACTTGTATGTTTCATAACATCATCATCTCCTTAAGTTTATACTTGTGTGTTTGTGTGAGTGTGAACGAATAAGTGAGTCTGAGTAGATGTGAACAGATGAGTGAATACAGTGAGTATACATAAATTACATTTATGAAAACTAGGTTTAACTCTTTTTTGATCATATTTATAATGAAAATACACTGTCTCTGTGGTTCAATTAATTTTGAAAATAATCAAGAATTTGGAAAGGGTTTACTCAGCTCATGTTTGAAACATAACATCAAAAGTTCTTACACAAAATTATGTCAGAAGGTTTAAATTTGAATATAAACACTTTAACATGGACAGTTTTATATCTATCAGAGAAATGGGGGCAGTCTCAGGTTAGTTGGTATCACAAGGGTTAACAATTGAAGTTTAATATTTTTATTTGGTGTGATCCAAAAACCTGCTTGGACAAGCTGCTGTAATTGAAAGCTGTTTACATACACTTATATCATCAGCAGTGCACTGGTAAATGCTATTAACAACATTGTGTTAAGTTAATTTGAAGATTGTTGTGTGGCAAACTTTAATAATGAAAAGAAACATTCAAAGCAGCAGCAGCAGCCAGCATGGTTTTTGAGTATGATGAGAAAGTCCAAAATTGTGAAATTGAACTTATTTATAAGGAAAGGATACTAAGGCTTAGATGTTTATTTTTTCAATGTTTGGAAGAGAGGAAGAAACAATGATGCTGTGGCATTCATTCTACTCTCAAATTATTGTTGCAGTAAGTGAAGCCTCCACCTGGGAATTAGTAGATTCTATTTACTATTAACCAAATAGTGTTCTTCAAAATTCTTTTTCTTTTTATTCTTTTTACTTGTTTCAGTCATTTGACTGCGACCATGCTTGGAGGGTTTTAGTCGATCAAAATCGACCCCAGTACTTATTTTTAAGTCTGGTACTTATTCTATTGGTCTCTATTGCCGAACCGCTAAGTTACGGGACATAAACAGAGAGATATGGAGACAAACACAGACATCTATCTTATATATATATATATATATATACGATGGGCTTCTGCAGTTTCCGTGTACCAAATTCATTCACAAGGCATTGGTCAGCCCGAGGCTATAGTAGAAGACACTTGCCCAAGGTGCCATGCAGTGGAACTGAACTCGAAACCACGTGGTCGCGAAGCGAGTTCCTTAACCACACAGTCATGCCTGCCACATTTGAGCCAAAAGAGTAATGGTTTTCCTTTTCTAGAAAAAGTACATAATGTGTAAAGACAGTATATAGTCAATATGATGGACTTTATTTTTAACCTAGAGAAACAAAGGGTAAAATTGAAACATCACAATAGATACTGCAAACTCACTGGGTGGTTGCAAGCTGTTTCTTTCTTAGTGTTGTGTTGTTTAGCACCAAGTCAGCCTTGATAAAGCAGACCTATAATCAATGATGTTGCTGCCATAACCTTCCAGTTTTTTTATTCAGGCGGTGTAATGTCTAGGACTACATTATCCAATATGTCCTTTCCTCTTTAAGACAGTAGGGTGTAATTTAGCTGCTATTTCTAACAAATTAAGCGACCACATAGAAGCTCTCTTGTTGGCTTGCCTTTCTTAGTTTTAGAATGGAAACACTAATATTTCACTAAGAATTTTAGAAATCTATTTCGATTAATTCTATGTAGGAATGTATTTCTAGTTTTCTCCTGAGGGGTCATAACACAAAAATCATTTTAGAGCAAGGTAAGACTAAAAATATATACTTATACAGAATTAATTAATTTGTATGCTCTGTGATGCGTTATGTACTTTTGCGAAATACTTTTCATGTACAATCTATAAACAATTAATATGCTAGGATTGCTCAAGAGACGCACCATTTGTTTTAAATAAAGCTCTTGACATGAAACCTGCCAAAGCACTGTCCTCTAAATACAAATAAATATTTTTTTACTGGTTTCATTCATTGGACTGTGATCGTGCTAGAGCACTGCTTTCAACGATTTTCATTAATTATATCAACCCCAATACTTTGTCTGGAATTTATTTCGTAAGAAACAAAAAAGCAAGTCATTCTTGATAACTCGGCCGGAACTACACACACACACACCTGATGGCCTTTTGCAGTTTGCCTCTACGAAATTTCAATCACAAGGCTATGGTAGAAGTCACTTGCCCAAAGGGTCACACGGTGAGATTGAACCCAGAACCAAGTGGTTGCAAAGCAAACCACAGGGTCATTGAGCCCTCTCAGATTTGGTTGAAAAAAAGCTACAGTTCTCACACTGGCAGTTGAGTGGCTGATATCAGAAAAAATGCCATATGGTAAGAAAAAAACCCCACCAAAACCTATCCCAACAATGTTTTTTTTTTTTTTTTTTTACATAACTACAAGCAATATTAGCAAGGAATCAATATACAAATTTTTTTTAAAAAATCACAACTATTTCTTTTAAATAAATTATAGCAAAGATGTGTTTCAAATTCTCATTACTGTCACTATGTTACTTTTCTTTTAGTAAAGTGATGCCAGATATCGATTTCTTACCATAGAGGCCTCTCTGAATTATAAAGGAATGGAAATGAGATTTGGAGCCATTTGTATCTTTCTCCAGAGTATTAGAGATATGATATAAGTGAAGTGAAATGGCTACAAATGGAAAGCAAAACTGGCTTTAATATTTTGGTTATACTAAAAGAAATAACAATTTTTAAATTTATTTTGCAACAATTCTAAATAAGAAGCAATAGTATAGCAATGTTTTGGTCTAATTAGGTTACTTTTGTTTTAACAGTAAAAATACTTAATTGAATGCATGTGTAAGCATTTTTTGTATTTTTACATCCAATTTCCAATGAAAGTATAGGAGAGGGGGGTGCTTTTACAAATTACAGCTGAATGCTCTAAACACAGACCAGTTGACTGTAAAATAGAAGTGGGTCGCTGCAGCAAGTAGAAACTGACTGATGTTCAGTCTGGTGAGCAATGGTAGTGTTTGATTATGGCCTTAGATCAATCAATCATTTTACATCTTAACCACTTAGTCAATGACATTATTTGAATGACAGAATTGTAGATTTTAAATAACCAGTTTGCAGTCAGTAGTTTAAATTAGCTATTCAGAAAATACCACTTTAGCATAACAACTAACTTTAAAGCTATTGAGTAAAAAAAATCAAGGGTAGAAATGAATTTTGGTTTAAGAACTAACATTATCCAGAAATGTTAGCACAGCTTCGTTGCTAAAATGTTGTTCTCTAAAACCAGAAAGGAAATATGTTCACCTTACTCACTTAAAAGACAAGTTGAACATTCTTTATCAGATAATTAGCAAGATATGCTGCCATAAAATATCTTAGAAAATCCTTGAGTGATCTGAAACTTATAATTTAAAGGTGGCACTTGCTACAACTCCCCCCAAGAGGTTACAGGTGTAGATCCTAACCTAGGAACAGAATAGATGAAAAGAGAAAAAAAAAGTAAACCCTTTAGGTTAATTAAAAAAAACCCACTACCAAATAATTCAAATATCATCATCACCATGATTTGTTTTATATTTATTTATCTTTACAACAATGTTCAAGTAGAACTTCAGGATTGCATTACTCTAGCTAGTTTTTACTTTTTTTTTATCCTTCTTACACCAAACCAGCCCAAACTACCTTATTTTATTCTATATTTTTCTCAGTATACTTCTACTTTGATCAATATCTGTTGCTAACTAGTGCTGTCCTCTATCACTTATGTTTTTCTACCCAAAAGCTAGAAAGAGGTATTTAGTTCACCTGTAATATGGTTGAAAAAATGGAATGTTATAATTTGTATGTTATGAGTGCCTATATATTCTCCTCAATCCAAATGTTATAAATGTACTCCCTATTTTGTGTACTTTCTTGGTAGCAACATAGAGGTGTAATGATGATCAAGTGGATAAGAAATCATACTATATCAGTTCATGATACATAGGTTTGTGTTATGAAGGCTGCTCACATAACTATTTAACTTAACATAGACAAAAGATAAACACCACAATATTGTAATAGCCACCAGAAACACCATGTCAAAGATGTTCCAATAATGTTAATTTCTTACAAGAGATAAGCACTGCAGCATTTAAGTACATATCATGAAGCTTTTAATTTGTGTATCATGCATTTATAGTCTTCAGTACCAATCTGTGTACAACTAAAGTTATGTGAATCAGCATTATACCGCACATGAGATCAATGTACACACAATCTTCTCTCTTTTCCCCCATAACATGAAGCTTTATTGACTGTCCTTTTCTCAGATTGAACCATTTAAAAAACTATATATGTTGGTGCAAATACAATGCATGTGTATTGAGGCAAAGACAATGTATGTATAATAAAGGATTATAACTTCAATATAAGTGAAAGGTAATGTAAAATCCACAAAAAAACTGCTGGATATTCAAAGTTTATGGCATGTGTGTGTGTACACAATACAATAGGTTGGCAAATACATTTTCATGGGAAAATAACAATATAGAAGAATGTATTCATCATATTGACTTTCTAAATCATGTTTTGTTAGATTAAAAAGAAAAATAACAATTGATCTTGAAATGCACTACCTTACTTGATATCAATGAAAGACTACAATTAAGTGCAACTTCACAAGGTAAAAGAAAAAAAAGCTATTGACTGGCTAAGATGTTGTGACTGATAAACATTTGAATAACTATTTTTATATAAGCTTACATGAATGCAAATTAATTCAATGGTGCTTTTGAGGTGACCAGATTTAAAAAAAAGACAAAATGCACAAATAAAATCCCATGTAAGTAAGTGAGTTAATAGTCACTCCTACTGTTTGAAAAGAATGTTTACCATCATAAAAATAAAAAATGTTGTAGGAACTGCTATGTTTGGAAGTCATTGACAGATTTGATAAATCACTCCTAAGACAAACTGAAAAACATAATTTATATGGTAACAACACTGCATATGATTGATCTACTTTGCTTTTTTGTTATGATATTAAATCAGTTTTGTTTATGGTGTACAGACTATAATAAAAATAAAAATAAAAAACTGAAGGAAAAACAAATCTAAAGAACAAGTATGTTATTAAAGAAAACAACATAAACATTGTTTTTCTTTTCAGCAGTACTTGGTAGCTTCCTACATTATTTCTCAATAGAATAACATGCTATACAGTGTGTCAATTTAATATAAGTAAATTTATTTATAAACATATCAGTTTCGGTGACAGTCGCTTCTGATTAAAAAGTATACATCTCAAACTAATGAAAATAAGTAAATTAATATTCATCACAGTATGATAAAACCATAATCAGATTACACTTATGAATTACTTATAATGTACAAATAGACAAAAACAAAATTTTAAAGATAAATATAGCAAATTTGAATGAGATATACTTAACCTCTCGTAGAAAACAAAGTCACTTTAACAAAGAATTGTTTTACAATATGGGTATTTTTATTTCTCAACCCCACCAACACCCCAAATAGTTTAGCACTCCAACCTGTTGTAAATATGTTGTTTTTTGTCTGACTTCTACTACTACCTCCCCCACCCCACACACATCAGACCTGTCAAACAAGGCAAAAGGGGCAGAAATGCTACATAACTAATGCCACAGCTACAAAATGAGGGGGCACATTGTGTTGCAATTTGGTGGTGGTGATGGTTGTTGTTTAGCACCAGTTTAGCAGATCTATAATCAAAGGTGTTCCACTCGTGACCATCCCGTCTTTTTATATATCAGTACTACATTACCTAATCTATACTTCTTTATTTAAGAGAGTAGGATGTGATTCAAGGGAGATTTGGCTGCTATTTCTAGCTACTGCAAAAAGGTTTCCTCTTTGGCTCACTGCAATTTGGATACCAATAAGCTAGCTAGATTTTATTAAATGCTTTATAACAGCCATTTCAATATGAAGCATCAATAAGAAGAATATTAAATTATGTTGAATGAAATTTAGTATTCACTAGACTATTATTTTGAGTTCTTATGTTTTTATCTTTTACAAAGTCCTAACAGTAGAAATTTGTGGACCTTGAGTCTCTGGAACATCTACGTAGAGATATTTTGCAAAATTATGAAAATAAGTGCAAAAAGAAAGTACTGAAGTAAGAAAGTTTTTAACCCTTTTGATACCAACCCACCTGAAACATCCCCTGGTTCTATGATCAAAAAACTATTTGTTTTAAAGTGTTCATATTTAAATTTAAACCTTCCATTATCATTTTATGTAAGAACTTTTTGTTAAGTTATATTCCAAACACCAAGAAAATTAGTTATTTTACTAAATCCTTCCAAATTCTTGATTATTTTAAAAATTAATTGAAAACCATAGGTAGTGTATTTCATTAGAAATATGCTAACGAAAGGGTCATATGAATATTGCAATTTCTTACACACCATTATAAGTAAATGATCTGTTTGAGGAAAAAAGCAGGCAGTAATTGTCTATTTTAAAAACTGCATCAAATGAACATAGAAAATCTCTAGTTTCCTTCCTAGCAGACATCATTTTGGAGCACATTTCTATTGCACTGAATGTTCTGATAGAGAGTACAGTTTCACTGGTGCAGTTGAAATGCATTGGTAAGTAGTCTACAGAGATGAATTAATAGTAATAAGAATAAAAATAATATAATAAAGAAATGAAAAGGATACCAAAAGAGGAAATTGTTGAAGACAAGATAGAGAAAAAAAGTATATAGAAAAACATGATGATAAAGTAATGAACTATTTATTAGTAAATGTCTAAACAATTCAACTTTTAATATATAGAAAAACATGATGATAAAGTATATAGAAAAACATGATGATAAAGTAATGAACTATTTATTAGTAAATGTCTAAACAAAGCAACTTTTAATCAAATGTTATCTTAATTAAGCAATTAATAATTAACAAGAGATTTATTGACAATATTAAAAACACATTTTTCTTTCAACTGAATTTTCTTCACAGATTTAACAATTTAGACATAGTAAATTGACTAAAAGAAAAATATTGAATAAATTATATTTTGTGAGACTAACCAAGGTCATGTATCTAATTTCAACCAAATAAAGTGTTTTAAATTTTACTGAATTAAAGTTTTATTTCTTTCATCTCTCCTAAACACTCTCAGATCTGTTGTGGAAGAGTCATCAGCAAAGCAACAATAGCCACCAGAACTGCATTGTGTTCAAGTGTAATGTCCAAGTGTTCGTTAAGCATTAAGTGTGTGGTAGTTTAGCTGGTGCGCAGGAGTTCAATCCCTGGGTTAGTGTAAATATACTCTAGTTTAAGCGGAACAAGCAAACGACATGACAAAGTAGCTAATAACTAATACAAGGATATTGGCTGCTATTTCTAGCAGATAAATAGTTGGTATTAGTAAGAGATCAGGGATGCATAATTTGGCATTTTGAATTGTTAAAATAAGTGGTTTACAGTTAGACAGCCATTTTATTAGCAACTACTTAAGATGTTTCTTCTACATCAGATCTTAACTGGGATGGCAAAAATGTGGATTCAATTAAGTAATGTAATTTACTAAAAAGCACAACAGAAAGACTGAAATAGATACATTTGTCCATTTCATAGAACTATAAAAAGTAAATTACATATGTAGCCATGTTAAACAGTTAAAAAAAGAGATGGGTATATTTAGAAAGAAAAATGTTTGGTTTACCTCCATCATCAATCAAACGCATCTGTATAAGAGCCGGATCTTCATTATGTGCTTCAAGTACTGTGTCATCTGTGACAGCCAAAGTCTATAAAAGCAAATAGTAATTCCGTGAAAACCACAATTACACATCAATACAGCATTTATCAGTACTGGGAAAATATATTTAAAATAATTAGACAGTAAATAACCACCCCCACCAAAAAAAAAAAAGCTAGTATACTTTAATGCAATCTATAAAAATAAGTTCATCAAAACATGATAAAAATACGAACTTATATCTTTTTATAAGCTCGTCAGATGAGGAGAGGGAATACCCATGACATTTGCAGGCCCTCCTGGAGTGGTGAGATTGATCCGGCTAATACCCAGCCTAAACATCTGCAGGTCAAAGTCTATGAGGGAGGGGACACACACATTGGACAGGGAGGGAATTGGGGTCTGGTTGTCTGGTCCAAATACTTGCAACAGAGGAAACACTGCAACCAAGGACCAGGTGGCGGTGTTAAATTAGACAGCATGTTAGGTCTACATGCATTTTTTTTTCTCATTTGATTCTTTAAATTGTATATAATGGAAATATAATTGTAAACAAATATCAGAACATGTTAGTTGGAGAATATATTGCACACTAACATGGAGCTCTACGTCAATTGATTATTACCTTGATTTTGAGAATTGTTTGAGGTACAGTATTTTGTGTCTTTGATAATAAGTACTACTTCTGGTAAGCAAATCTTTTTTAGTAGTCAATGGGAAGGTGGTTCCAGCCCAGCATTGCAAAAAAAAAAAACCCACTTATTTCTTATGCCATACCATTACTATTTACAGCAGTGAGTTTTTGAACCTCACCCATCCGCACAGTACCCAATTACATAGATATGTCACCATTGTCTTGTCAGGGGCAAAGTGCAACATTGGTGTCGGGATATCATGTGCCAATGCTGATTCATAGACCAGCACCTTAATTTGTCCAGTTATGACTCTAGATCACTCACTCACTATATATATATATTTTAATAAAATCGCACACATTTATTTAATGTCCTCTCCTATATTGTGATTCAGCTAAGGTGTACATATAGCATATATTTCCTCAATCTCTGAGGTAGTCTCTACATGGTCACCCATCCTGCGAGAAATAGCAGCCAAATCTCCCTCAAATCACATCCTACCACATTAAAAAACTAAAGTACACATCAATAATTGTAGACCTAGAGAGATTAAGGCTGAAAAAAATTTTTCCTGAGTTTTATTTGAAATGGTAATTTTAACAACCGAGACAATTCTTTAACCAATGCTGCATTTCTTAACTTTCCTGTTTCAGAATTCTCTCAAAACTCCTTTTTATGAAAATTTTCTTAAAATTAAAATTTAGTAAATAAAATGGATTCTACCATTAAAGTGTACATTCTTTTTTGACTTGCAATAAACAGCATTTAGTCTCTAATAAAACAACCAAGTGTATAATTGTATAAGACAATCACAAATTTAAAAAAAAACAAAAAAACTTCAATAAGAAAAATACGGCAGGGTCTCATATATGTAATAAAGTGAGTTGAAAAACTTACATTAACAGATTATCTATGCGATTAGTAGACGAAAACTCCTATGTGTGTTTAAAATCTTAAAACAAGTAAGGGAGATAACTCCAATACATTAATTGGAATTTTGGAAAATATAGAAAATGCATTATGGAAGTGGATCTGGTCTTTAAGCCAACTGGTGAAAGTAATGGACATGTTTCTATCTTATTAAACCTCCTCAGCAAAGCATATTCTACTCAGTTGGCAAAACTAAGTGTGATTAATATATAGAGAAACAGAACGAATGTGGTGATGCTAATTATAAATATCAACAACCTACAAGGCTTTGGATGAATTTCCACAATTGAACAATATCACCTACGAGATTTTTACATATATACTGAATAGATTTGACTTTTTACTCATAACTTTTGAAAACTTTATAAACTAGTCCAGCAAAAGGTCATGGGTATTGCCCAACTTCTTCTGACTAAGCCATGGGAAAATAAAATATCTCTTGTCTAAAAATGGTATGTGTACATGTTTAGGATAAATATGTTCATTTTTTTGTAATGTAATTACTTCTAAATTGTTGGACAGTGTGTTACTATTTATTATGTACTGTGAGTACATAATTACAACATTGTAATAGATAAATATCTTAGACATTTTTGAAACAATGTTGTGTAGATATATAAAGCAAATGTAAAATTAACAGCAAGGGGCCAGTGTATCATCTGCTCAAACATTGTTTTAAAGAAATTCTAAAATACATATTTACCATTTAACCCACCTAGTTTACCCAATCACTAAAAACAAATACAATCTATATCTTCAATGATTATAAATATTTTGTCAAACACAAATTAGATAGATGGACCAGGCCTATGTTTAGACATTTAAAGAATTTCATTAAAATATTGAAATATCCTTTTCTAAATATGTAGTGACTTGCCAAAAAGCAAAAAAAAAAAAGCAGGAAAAAATACATACTAAATATTGATGTGAAAATAAAGTCATAATTATATGTATCATATAACTTAAAGAATGTATTTTTTCTTTATACATCTTGATTCCGAAATTTAAGTTCATCATTTGATTCAAGACTAAATTTAGTGTCTCCAACCGAGCAGTCACATTACACTGCACTACACATGCACACACAAACATGCCCCGCCACCACACACACACACATAAAATAAATAAATGAAGGACATATAAGACAAAAATAGATTTAATGATTTTTCCCTGATAATTAGTTTACTTCTGCAAACATAAGTAGATCTATCAGTAGAGATTTAACACTTTAAAAATCATCAGCCATGCAGTGTGTTTACATCAAATAACTTATTTGTGTTGATTTAAAACTCGACACTAGAAGTATCTATGATATCTTTTTAAAAAAAGCTCTTTTGAATCTCATTATCTATATAATTTAGGGCTTTGTTTTTGATGAATAGTGGGAATCAATGATTCTCAATAATTACTTTGATAAACAGATATATGGTGGCTGGCAGCTAAAGAACTAGACTACTGGCACAAAGTTCATGGATTCATGTTTGAGCAATTAGTATAGTATGTTTATTGAAGAGTCTAGACAAAATTGTCTAATTAGAAGTCAGGATAATTTAACTGAACTGTAGTGGCTGAATGATTGTGGCTCACCACTATTGGCTTAAATGCTGCATATGCCATTAGGTTATTATTACTCTATTAACTAGTTGGACAATAGGAACCCATTTCCACTCCATAGTTAGAGAGTTCTTCCAAGTATATGTCTCAAAATTCACAGAACTATACAATCCATGCCAGCACAAAGGAAAATAACAGATGTAATACCAAGTATTGCCCAAGTACATAACTAACTTGAATTACACAAGTAAATACCTTACCACATTAAGAAATCGATTACTTCTTAAAGCCGAGTTTTCTTATTACATGAAGACCTGTGTAATTTCAGAGTATACTTGAGACAATATAAAATACTACAGCTTTGAATATAATGCTTCTCTATAAACAATACTTACATTATAATTAATTTGTGCAGTTATTCCCACTGTTTACTGTTGAACATTTTCCATAAAGAAGACCATGAGAGAAACAGTGCATCTAACTGTTCAAACCAACTAAGAGGTTGGCCTTGAAGTTTCTTAATGAACATGTCAAATTGAAGCATGACAGGAAATGGTAATCTCAAAATTGATAAAGGGAGATTTTCTGAAGGTCTACTCTATGCTCTTTTCCAGGGCCGGCCCTTGGAGTTTGTATTTTTTTTTTTCACGTGATTCCTATTCTGGTGGGTGACTCACATTGTATTTGTTTTGTGAATCCTTGTTGCTGCTGACAGCAATGCTACATCTGGCAGTAACTGACTTTCAGGAAGTTATACTTCTATTCAGACTTGGCATTGTGTGGTTGTGTAGAAAGAAAGCAAATGACCTTAGACTTCACAAACGTAGCACTTTAAACTGTTCATAGACAAAACAAATGTATATAAGCTAAACCAGGACAAACTAAGTTAAGAATTACACAGACAAAAGGCCAAAGAAAGAAAAAAAAAGAACACTGAAAATGTTAGAAATTGTAGTGTTGTGAAGGAGGAAAATGTTGAAAATAAACAGTGTGTCACATTAAATCTGAACATATTTTACTTGGAGAAACGTGGAGTAAAGAAATTAAAACAAAACTGTATTAGGGAAGAAAATATTGAAGAGATTTTACATATGTTTGTGAAAAAAAACTATAGTTTACAAAATTATAACATTGATTAAGATGAATTAAGAAATATAAAAAAAGCTATAACTATTATAATTATTTTTAAAAACCCAACACATTTTTCCACATTGAAAAGTAGTATAACAAAGAAAGACAGTTGAAAATTTACAAAACACTAATTTTGAGCATGTTTTAATTTGAGAAATATAATTTGAAAACTTAAATATATCACACAGTATTAAAAACAAAAGCATAAGACCTACATGTAAACAACTGTCCAATTATGCATAAGTAAGTAAACTGATAGTTAAAAGAAAGAAAAAAACGTATGATATAACTAAACAGAATTATGTTTCACAGTATAAATTCAGTTGATCACTCAATTCAGCAAGTATGTTTTCAACTGGATATATAAAGCCACAGTTTCAAGTCTGGAGCCCAGTCTAACTTAAATAGCCAGGTTTACATTCAAAAGTTTTAAAATTCAAGAAAAGAAGCAAAACATTTCAATATATCACAACGCTCAGTGCCAAGTTACACATAGAGACTAAGTTTCATCACTGAGTGTTCAATGAGTGAGCAGTGAAAAAAGAACTCTCTCTTTCGCTGACATACAAATTATATTTTGGATGAAATATATCATTAATATAATTGTATTTACATGTCAGTTAAATTTTACTATTGAATCTGATGAAACAAGATCAAATTAGAAATATTGCTCATATTTTTAAAAAACAAATAGACAGAAACACTAAGAGCAAATAACAGTTGGCTCCTCTTACAGTTTTGATCATTCATCACAACTATATTTAAATTCTTTTTCAGTTTTGATCATTCATCATAACTATATTTACGAAACTAGACCCTGGCGACTATTAGTGAAACCATATTAATGGTCTTTGTAGGAAACATATCTATCAAACTAGGTATATTTTGTTTCATCCATGTAGCAATATGATTAAATTCTGAATTAACTAAAATAGGACACATTTTCAAAATAGGTCCATCAGTGGACCTGTTGCTCTTTTCAAATTTGATCAATCATCATAATATTTCATTTATAAAACTTGACCCCGAGGACTATTAGTTAAACTATATAAATGGTCTTTGTAGGACGCATGTATCTATTAAAATTTGATGTTATAATGTCTAATATGATTAAATTCTACTCAACATTGCCTAAGCTACATTAAAGAGAGCGAGTTTCCTGTTTAACAATAAAAGATACTTCAACCCTGAATAATAAGTTTCCCAATGAAGTGCTGCTCCTACATTCATGACGAGGTACTGACTATGTCCATCCATAAGCTAGTTATCTGATTCATAAACTGTTGCAAACCCCTCTCACTACCCACCACTAAACTGCAGCCTCCTTCTGCATCTTAGGCCATTAATACAATGGCTTCTGCTCTTTTGAATTGAATAAATGTTACGCTTGCATAATCCTATTTAATCTACTTGTTTCTTCTCTTCTCATCACTCTTATCATCCTATCTTATTTCTCCCCACCTAGTATTAAGTATTTGCCCAATCATTAAACTGCACAATTTGATACTATCACCGCATTCCCTTCAGCTATTAATCTCTAACAGTTCAAATTTAACATTGGCCATATTTTTATCTCCAAGCCATCCTAAGTGCCTAGAATAAAGGGCCTAAAGTATTCATGGACACTATCATTTTTTTTGTTTCTTTTTACAATACCATCCCTATTGCCATGTTTCCCCTATACTCTGTACTTTTGCTACCCCACCCCACCCCACTTCATTTCTTTTCTTTTATGTTAAATTGGTTAACTCAGTTTGAAAGAGGCCAACATTGTTAAAAAGAATTTAAATGGTTGCTGATTACTAAGACTTAAAGTAATACATTACAAAATCAATTATGTTTGCCTGGTTTATATGTTTATATCCTCAAAATCTCAACTAATGCAGCTAAATAGGAATAAAAGAAAAGATCAATTGTTTGGATCATATGTAATATAAGCAATATCATCCAATATTATTAGTCTATATAAAACTGCATTTCAGCACTTAATTAAAACCTGTTGTATGCAAGTAAGTAAAAATTAATGATACTAAGTAATTTTACAATTATACAAGAGTAGTGGAGTTCATAGAAAATTAGAAAGTGAGAGGCTTTCCTGTATATAGTTTGGTACCTAATGTTTCTGAGTTGAAAAAGCCCTGCCAGGGTGGACTTTTGCTTTTGAGCTCCTTCAGATCTATAAAATATCTACTGGTAAGTAACCGGTTCAATTAATTATATCATTCCACCCACCAAAAATTAATTAATAAAAAGGATTTGCCGCCTAAGAACGAAACCACCATTACAATGCTACAAATGTCAAAACAGAAATACACAAGATAAATTCATGTCAATTGATCAAAATATGATGCAGTCTGGCAGACCAGAATTGTTGACTGTTATTGATGGATATCCAACAAGACAAGTTCACCACAGGTTAACACGTCAGATACATAGAGTAGTCAGTGAACATTTATCTTAATATTGGAATGCATTTGATCAAATAGAAGAGGAGACAAACATCTAGAAAACTTAAAAGTGCAAGCGAAAGACAGCTCAATTTATATAGTTCAGACCACTGACTGTATCATCAGCTCCCTCTCTGAGAATGTTTCAAGAGGTGGGGATGAATAAAAAGGAAATTATGAAGTTAAATCTGAGTAAGTAGTATATATAACATTAAAAAAAACAAAAGAACAATGTGCTAATTGCCTCCCACTATCTTTTGTATATAACAACAAATATCCATGCATAATGCAATTGAAATAATATAATCTCAGCTAATAGGCATTCACTGGTCTATAAAAAGCAACAACTCTAGCCACAGTAAGATAATGGATTAGATACTGGCAGCTTTCCCAATAGTTGATTTAAAACACTTAGATAAGTTAGAGTACAAAGGAACTGAATTATCTACAAAAGAATGTGTAACTAGAGAAAATATGAGATCAAGAGCAACAGTAAATTCAGGCTGAACTGAGCAATAAAGATTAATAAATAAAAGTAGAAAAAGGAATTTATTTAGAAATCAAAAGAAATTATTTTTACACTTGGTTTGTTGTTTTTGAAATACCTTTCATATTTTTAGTGCTTGTTTGGAATGGATAGTTTTCGTAAACTTTATTTTATGAATTGCAAAAGCATAATCTTTAAACCAGGATGCCCTTTCTAATATAATACATACATATACATATATATATAGACATACATATACATGTATATACATACATATACATACATACATATACACATATATACATACATATACATATATATACATACATATACACATATATACATACATATACATATATATACATACATATACACATATATACATACATATACACACATATATATACATACATATACATACATATACACACATATATATATATATATATACATACATATATGATATATATATATATACATATATATATATATACACATATATATACATACATCCACAGCGATGCGTCGCCTTATATTATAATAATACATGTCCTTCTGGCATCCGGTTGTTTCATTGCGCATGCGCGAAACAAAACCGGGTTTTCCTCATATTATCTATAAACGCGTCCGGGTCGGTTCATTCGGCTAATCAAAACATTTTGTAATCTTTCAATATCGCTAAATAAATTCGGAATATTTTTTGTCGCCTAGA
>JAOPJM010001179.1:8940495-8951555 GCA_027124095.1 Muusoctopus leioderma | reverse complement strand
CGAGCAAGACGTGGGCCGCCGACCCGTCTGGGAGAGTGGTGACTCCAATGAGAAATCGATGCGGGCCGAAATCACGTGTCCAACCCATGCCAGCATGGAAAACGGACGTAAAACGATTATGATGATGATGATGATATATATATATATATATATATATATATATATAACTGAATAAATTAATTCTCCAATAAATAGTAAACTAGCTTATAAATATGTTTTTCCTTCTTGCATGTATGACTAACAAAGAAAATATAACTATCAATATTTCAACTATTATTATGGCACACACCATAAACTCACATGAATCCAAGGCTGTGATATGGTTTTGATTCCCAGATGATGCCATTTCACTTCACTTACATCACTCATACCCTTAGGAAAAATATGAATGTCAAAACATTCAATTTGCTTTTCCATAAAAATGTAAGGTATTGTGTTTTAGTAAAAGAAATCAATATTAGCAGGAGTGTTGGATAAAATGCCTTGTAATATTTGTTCGGACTCTTTACATACTGAGTTCAACTTTGTTTATCATCTCCGGAAGGATGAAAGACAAAGTACCAGTCAAGTACTGGGTTGATATAATCAACTTACTCCCCCCAAAAAATATCTGGCCTTGTGCCTATGATAGAAACAATTATTATTATTATTAAAATAGTGTTCCAACCATAAAATAATGTTACTATTAAAAATCATTCTAATTATGACTATTTAGAATTATTAATCTATTATAGCTATTATCATTGTGTAGTTTTGTCATACTGATGTAGTAGTAAATGTTACTTGTACAAATAGAATGAACTCGTAGCTCACTTCCAATCCTCAGTTGAGATGGCTTCATTTAATACTTTTGCGAAAAGCATGAAGTCTAGAACTCAATGACTCTCCTTAAAAGATGAAATTATTCTAGCAATTGTTAAATAGAAATTTCCTCCTTCATACTTCAGTTCAGGTCATGTCAACTGTGGGTTGTTTTACACACATTTTTCTCTGTAGCATGTGTAGGATGGTAGCAAGTTTGGATTGAGAATGTCTGTCTCAAATGTACAATTCTTCTGTATTAACATTTGGGTAAGATTCTGTAGGATGCTAGCCTGAGTAGGATGGTATTTATTCAACCAATGTCTCCTTACACCTAGATATCTTTCCTACAGCTAACCACTTAACAACTAAGTAGGCAAGCTAATGAGGAAGCTTCATTTGCTTGAAATAGCATCCAAATCTCTCTCATTTCTTACTGTCTAAGAAAAGGGAAGGAGACATTGGATAATGTAGTCTAGGATATACTGTCTGAAAAATAATATACATGATGACTTTGATCATAGGTTTGCTCAATCAAAGCTGACCTGGGACTAAACAACAATAACAACAAAGCAGGAGTGGAATTTGTCTTGTCAGACAGACTGTCACACATGACAATATGATTGTTAGACCAACACCATAATCTCAGATATTGCACTACTACAGGGATTGAAAAATTTGACTATATTCAATAAAACAAAAATAAGAAAACAATTTTGCAGATGTATGGAAGTTTTTTTTTTAACTATGTTTAACCAAATCAAATTTTTATTATTTTTATTATCTCTTCCACATTAAAATCCTTAGCTAGGCATTTGTTCAGTGAATTTTACCTAATAATATTTAGTTTGAAATAAAACTTTGTCTTTCAACTGGACAGAATTGATAATATGAGTACCAATAATACAGTCAGGTTGATTTAATCAATTATATGATATTGTCAGAAAAGACACATTCTTTATTTTTCATTTAAGTACTTACCTCTGATATTTAACTAATAAACCAAATCTAAACCTGAATTCAAAATAGCTTGCAATATTTAAAATTCACTGAACACTTTGAGGTAGTCACAATAAAGGTGAGAATTTTAATACTACTGAATGGAGATTAAAAAATAAAAGTTGAACATCGTAAAACATAAAAAAAAAACCTTCCACACATCTGCAAAAATTTGATTAAATGCTGTGTGTGTATGCTCACAAATGCAAACACACACTAATGTAGCATATTCATAACATAGTGTTGAGAATAAGGCAACGCAGAAAAAAAGGGGTTATTTCAAAGAGAATCTTATTAAAGTGGAAAAAAAACAAAATAAAAAAAAACAAAAAGCAAAGATGAATCTATAAAACAGGTATATATGAGAGAAAGGGGGAGAGAGAGAGAGAGTGAAAGAAGGTAAAGAACATTGTCATTAGATACTGAAGAATGCAAGTTTCTCTTTGGTTGACTTGAGAAAATCAGGTGAGAAATCTATAACTCTTAGTATGAAAAGGCTGGGAGTAATACTATACAATAAGATAGGAGGCTGCTAAGGTTTGTGATATTTGAATAAGATGTATGAAATGTTGGCTTTAAAAGCTATATGCGCACGCACACATACACACACACACTAAAATAGAAGAGCTTTCAATCGCAACTCCCAAAAGCAATTTACTCTTCTATCCTCCTAATGCAAATGTTCTTTCAGGAAACTTAACATTAAGACCACCAGAGATGAAGGAATTAACTGAGCAGTACTTTCTTTCCCTACCCTTCTTCATGTACACCCCGGCACACATTGTTCCACATCAAAAATAACAAATCATCATCATCATTATTTATAATACGTAACCCTATCAGGAAATAAACCGGTAAAAACCTGGGATTTATGTAACCTGGGAGTTAGTAACCAGAATACCTTTACATCCAAAGATATGTCATTAAATAAATAAAAAAAAGAATGACATGTTAGGATTTTTGCCACCAAGCCAAGCATAAAACAAGGCATGAGCAAATCTATCACTGTCTCTCATATGTAATTATCAACTTTCTGCTCAATACTCACCTACTCAAAAAAAGATATTTCACATGTTTAAAACTAGAAATCAATATTTAACACTTTAATCTGATAAGGTTTAGTCATTGCTGCACATGATTTAGCAATCTATAACACTGTTCAGTGATTTGATTGATGATTAGCATAAACTCAACACATCTTCACTATTATTATCATTTATTCAACATTTATTTACTATCCTGATATGGGTGGACAAGTATGCAATATAACATCATTCTCCATGTTATAGCCTTATATCATCTTGTCTGAAAAGCCTCATCTTCAAAGATCTGATAGAACTACTCATTCTAAGTGGGTTTTTTTTATGTATGTCTGCTCAAGTAGTATATTTGAACCCAGCATGGCTCATCCATGTTCATTATATGGTCCTACCAACAAAGCCACTTCTCTTACATACATCAGTCATTTCCTCAGATCATATGCATCTCAACCTATCTCTCAAGTTCTGTTTATTACTCTTACATTAATTCTAGCTTACCTGAAGACAAATAACTGAGAAGAACAGTGAGAGTGGTTGATGATATGCAGCAATTACTCCTACTGGATACCAGCTCTACTATATACAGCATCAGTATGATATTTGCCGTTTCTGTCAATGCAGTAGCAGTATTTTGAGTTCTGCTGTTTTGGTTTTGGCTGAGATTTTGCTTCCTATTGCCAACCAGATAGCTTCCTATTGCTGGAGTGTGTTTATCTTTATGGTGGAACCATAAAGACAAACAAGCATGATGTTACATTCAACTAAGTTCAACCAAGTTTGTCTTGTGGATTTTTAACCAATTCTATTATCAAAACAAATAGATACATTTTAAGTTCTAAAAATGTACTTTACCATAAGGAAGAGTAGTATATTTACAAAAAACTGAGGAAAGATCTTAATTTTATGTAGACCTGATTTTTATAAGTTATATACTATGTTACATCACAAAAGACTTAGTCTTTTATACTCCTTGTTGTCACCTAGCCTTGGAAATTTTCCTTACAAATTTTATTAAAATCAATTCCAATAAAATTAAACTCTAGAATATATTTATCCAGATTAGTCATTTTTATGCAGCCACCAATTAATATACAGAAGAGCAGTTTTAGTATTCTAAAATAAACTAAAAATATTTTATTTATAATTACATGTTAATTAGAATTCTATACAACGATGGTTTACTTTGACCTATGACCTTCAACTTATATTAAACTTGTAGTAGAGAGCTTATACTTAAATCTTCAGAGATTTCAATACACATTTATAAGCAAAATCTTTAATATTTAGTTTAGAAGAGCAGTGAGTTGCATAGATCACCAGCCCTGATGTATTACACCGTTTAGTTTCATCCTCATTTCAATCCAATTTCAATCCTCACCTGGTTAATTCTGCCTTTTATCCACCTGTGATTAATAAAATACCAATTATCAGGAGTGAGATATATTTACTCGACTGTATTTCTCCCCTACAAAAGCTAGCATTGTGTCTAGTCAAAAGAAATCAATATTTAGTCTATGAAAGATAGAGAGTAGCAGAAATAGTACCGTGCCAGACGAAATGATTGGAAGTATTTAGGTATGTCCTTTTATGTTCAGAATTCAAATATCTCCAAGGTCTACTTTGGGGGGTTTAATCCTTCCAAGGTTGATAAAATATGTACCAGATAAGGTGCAGGCATGGCTGTGTGGTTAAGAAGTTTGCTTCGTAACCACATGGTCCCGGGCTCTCTCCTACTGCGTGGCACCTTAGGTAAGTGTCTTCTACTATAGCCTCAGGCCGACCAATGCCTTGTTCGTGAAATTGGTAGACAGAAACTGTATAGAAGCCTGTTGTATATATATGTATATATATATATATATATATTTATGTATGTGTGTGTGTGTGCATGGGCTTGTCATCGCTTGACACCATTTATTGCTGAAATCAGCCAGTGATGTTTGTTTACATCTCCATAAAACAAAATCCAACCCATGCTAGCATGGAAACAAACATAAAAACGGTGATGATAATGATATATACTTGGGTCTATTAAATTGACTGCACTTTAATCAATAGTAAGTCTGTGAAATCTGGGGCAAAACGTTGAGAAATGTATGAAGGTTCTCAGTTGACAGCTAGAATTTCACTTTTGTGTTTCTGGGATTGAAGTGTAATAAACAATATCATACAGAGACAGTTATTCAGGCTTCAGGACTCAAATTAATAGTTTGTACTAACATTGAAGGACCCCTGAGAACTTACTTCAATTCCTTTCAGAAGACAGAATTCGTTTGAAAAGGAAAATATCTACTTCCTCTATTCACTCACTATGTTTTCATACTGGGCTAATATATCTTGTACTTTATAGATATTCATAACTCACATTTTTTCTCATTGATATCAAGTGCATAATGACAATTGACATTATACAAGTATCTCCTGAATTATTCTGTGTGTTTGCTGTGTAATTACAGCATATAACTTTCATACCACTTCTTTTCCTATATTTATTGTTTTGCTTCTTTTCCTGTCCAAACATGGAATCTACACTTCATTATTTTAATCCTAATCTAAACACCTACCCTTTTTTCTTTGGAAGATTGGCTGGATGCTTTGACATGAAGCAAAGAACAGTGTTTAGTGTCAGGCACCCAGATAAAGGTGAAGGAATTCCAGTTTATTAAATCATCAGTGAAGAAAACTATGATTCATGTAGTTCGTGTTCATGCTATGCCCCGCATGATCTATGTCTTGTCGCCCTGCTATTTAAAATGGATAAATTTCGCCACTCCAGAAAATTGATCTCTATTTCTGTAGTGTTAAATAGCACCCTCAAACATACTTTTGGTGGATGGTTCTACACCACCACAAACTTGTATGTATACTCCTGGCATCGATTCATTTTCTTTCCGTGTCCTAGCTGAGTTCTTTAAGGGTTTTTCTGTATATTCAGTCCAGACAATATTTCAAATCATCCGCCCTATCCTACATACCACATGACATAGTACTAATTGCTTACTTTGCTGCCATATGGTAAACTGGACTGGGAGAAGGCATATCACAATGTTTGCCTGTGCTACTTCAATGGCAGAAGTAAAATATACAGACTTACAGAGAAAAACGCCTGCTGACGAAACTTGTCCTTATTTATGGAATACCTGGAATTTCCGAAAGCATAAGGTGGAAGTAGAAACTTGCTCTTCTCAACTTGAGAGGCAAGTCCGGGCTGAGGTATTTTTTCTTTCAAGGCATTTTATTCATGTAGTTCGTGTTCACGCTATGCCCTCAAACATACTTTTAGTGGATGGTTCTACACCACCACAAACTTGTATGTATAAATTCCTTGTATATCATTTTATATATTTACATTATAATATACGTACAGTTATAATATGAGATAGATATGTTTTAAAGGTGTAGAAACAAAACAGGCCAAGTAGATGATATTAGACTACTAGTTCATATTCCTTAAATTCAAATTTACTGCAAGTGTTTTGCTGTATATTTGAAAAGTTCATTTTATTCTATGTGCCTTAATTCACGTAGATGTTAGGAATAGGTATTTGGCAATGTTATCTGGGATAGACTGGTGTTCTGTTGCAGTGAGGAGTATTTTTGCCTCAATTGCTTTATTATAGAACATCATCCTAGAGGCTACTGGATTCTTTTACATCCATGTTTTAAAAGGTGGACTTCATAAAATAAAATAATAAAAGAAACACCAATTCATATTGGTTTATCAACTAAAACAATGGTCTTTTCTTTCATTGCTACAACCTTGTTATATTGTGAGCTTATTTTCCAACAATCCAATTTGAATACTTATAAATTAGAAGTATTTCTTGTTAGGAGAAATAATTTGGTACTCATTATTTTTTATCTATTAATAATTAAAAGCTCCCTATAATCAAAGGCTGAATGATATTAAAGCTGACATTAACCTGAAACATGTAGTACAACTACAGTATTTAGTTCAAGCGTAACTTACATATGATGTTTTCCAGAAAATCAGTTTTGTCCAAACAAAGGAAAAATATTAAACTCTATCTATTTTTTTCTTTAATTGGGTTATTTCTATGCCTGTGCTTCTGTTGCATGGAATAATAATTTCCAGCATCAAACAATATGTAAAACTGTTTCCAATCTAAATTTATATCTTGAATGTTATGTGTTTGAATGTTGTCTTAGAAATGTTATATTCAATTTAACCACATTATGACTTTTTACTTATCTTTGAGCAGATAGACATATTACCCTAACTTTCAGCTTAACACTGTAACATATATCTGCATATTTCCTCAGATAACAAAATTATTTCAACTTCAAGCACAATATGTTATTTTAAATCAGAATCATTTTTTTTATCTAAGTGTTATTGTTACTGTTGTTTAACCACAGGTCAGTCTTGATCAAACAGACCCATGACCAAAGGCATCCCAGCCATGACCATCCCATCTTTTATTCAGACGTAAAGTACTACATTATTCAATGTGACTTTCCTTTTTTTAAGCTGGCAGGGTTTGAGGGAGAGTTGACTACTATTTCTAACCTGTCAAATGACTACGTAGATGCTCACTAGTATATCTAAGTGTTTTATTTAAAAGTGTTACACTACTAATTAAATAATTCAAATCTCAAAATCTGCCACTCACATTTCTGAAGAAAGACCTGTAATTTGTCTTAGTCAACATAGAATAAAACAATTATCACTCATTTTCATAGTTAAATTGTTTGTACCAATCAGTTAAAACAGTCTCTGACAATTCATGCAATTACACTATTTTGATATTTATAGACAACAATTTTGACTTGATAGCTTGTTATATGGATAAAAAATACCTATGAATGATATGGTAGAAAACAAACTTCTTAAATATTATTCTTTTTCTTGTACAGGTTTAATAACCAAACTCTATAATTTTGTTGCCGCAGGAGATACAGCAGATGAAACTAAAATATTTAAATATATGTTTTGAATATGTATACATGTCTGTAGGGAAGGGGATCCATCAGTTAAATACTTTATCCACAGATATTCAGAACCAACTTTAAAAAAAATATATTGTGAGTATAAAAATATAAAAAGTATTATTTAAAAAAGACAACTTGTGGGTCAAATTAAATAATCTGTATAAACAATTATATATGCTATTGTGTTCCTTCAACATACTTAAAGATGCTTGATGACCAAAATTGAACAGAAAAGATAACATGAATCATAGGCAAGTCTACTGTCAAAGACAAAAAAAAATTGTCTGATTATCATTACTTCATATTTATTATAATACCGAAGACAGCCGAGTCTTCAACAATACTATCTCCTTTGTCCTGCAAATATAATACAGTATACCGGCCATCTAATGAAAAGTCATGCTATATTTGTTATGTCCAGCCAAGTTAACATTACAAAGAGCATTCAGCTGTAAAATATCTGCTATAACAATTCTGAATTCATTAAACCGTTCAACTAATGTTGGTCTGGAAACTGAATGTTAAGGCATTAATATATAATACTGATTTCTTCATTAGGCATGAAGTTCTTCAGTTTGTTTTAGCCATCATGGCTAAAGCCATGCTGAAGTGTATTATATTGCAATTTGTTTTGTTTGTTTTTTTTGCTTGACATAATGTCACAGAATTGAAGAGAAATGAGATGACATAACATCCATTTATCTTAGCAAGTGCATTAGTGATGTATGTGAAATGGAATCAAAACTGAATTGCAGTAACATCACACTACGGTGTTTACTTCTACGACACTCACCACCACAAACTGTTTAATATTAATATTGTTTAATTCTTTTGCAATAAAATAGTTGCCATCTGAATGAATTACTAATAAATATGACAATGCTTAGTAACATACAGCAAGTATGTAAAGCCTGAAATTCACCTCTTATTTCAGTAATAGAATTTAGAGACTATGAATTTGTAATGCAATATAACTCAAAGAGGAAGGTTATAGCTGAATCAACTGCCATACTTGACTAGTACTTAATTTATTTTATTGCTTCTGGAGAGATGAATGGTAAATTTCCCTATTGGGATTTGAACTTATAATGTAAAGTTTTAGCAGAGATGGAATATATTCGCAGACTTGATCAAGTAGATGGTTAAATCCTTTGGGCAATAATGACAACACTTTTAAATAAGAACAGAAAATGTGAAATATGCCAAAAGAAGAGTGACAATACTCCTCTGTGACACACTGCTAAAGGAATTAACCCTTTCGTTTCCATATTTCTAATGAAATACACTGTCTACGATTTTCAATTAATTTTGAAAATAATCATGAATTTGGAGGGATTTAGTAAAATAACTTTCTCGTTATTAAGTTGGTGTTTGGAACATAACTTAAAAAGTTTGTACATAAAATTATAATGGAAGGTTTAAATTTAAATATGAATACTTTGAAACAAATGGGTTTTTTTTATCATAGAACCAGGGGCGGCTTCAGGCGGCTTGGTATCAAAAGGGTTAAAGCAACCATTCTGACAGCACTGCCATAGACAAATAAAAAGTATGTACCATAGTTGACATAGCCACCATTGTAAGGACGAGCAGCTCAGCAGAACAGATGAAGGATTTGTTGGCTTACAGTGCCAAGTTCAACTCCTCATGTAAAAAATGTTATCAATGATAGTTCAGTTTCCTATCCAGAAGGATGTCTCTCATTCACCTAATACCACAAAAGCAGGAAATAAGCACTGGATCTATGGATACTTGTGATTCAGAAAAGGATCAGCTTTTACCAAACACACAGTAAATTTTGATTTTATAGAGGATAAATTATATTCACTGACATTTCCTAATGTCAGTGAATATAATTTATGTGAAGCTTTAATTGAAACTTTGACTGTTATTCCAGAAGAGGTATGTTTATTACTTTTTTTATATCCTCTACATTAAATGTTTCTCAGATCTTTTTATTTATCTGGGTTTTTATCTAAATATAATGAATACAGCGACGAATTTAGTGTTCAGGTAGGTGTCCATCTAGGGCAGTGGTTCTCAAACTTTTTGAAGTTGTAGCGCACTTGAAATCCTACAAATAATTGCAGGCGCACTATACACAGAATGCTAAGAAATATGTTGTAATTAAGTCTAATATTCTAGGAAAGAAATAATTTTTCGCTCTTAATTAACACAATAATGATGTGATGCCGAAAAGAACGATATATCAGTGCTGAAATGAGGATATAATGTACAATATATTCCTTTTTTATATCTTGACACATATCTCTCTGGGATGCCACAGGGTGCACCTAGACATTTCATAAGGTGCACCAGTGCACCCGGGCGCACCCTTTGAGAACCACTGCTCTCACGACTCTGCCAGTTCGTAATGAACATACAGATCTTAGACATTAAGTAAAGAGAATATTGTTTTGAAGTTTTAAAGTTGTACTTCATGTGGAGTTGGTTAGGTGGCGGGGGTGATTTGGTTGTAGTGGTTGTTGTTGTTGTTGTTCTTGTTCTTGTTTATAGCCCCAGGTCAGCCCTGATCGAGTTGACCTATGATCAAAGGTATTCTAGCCGTGGTCATTCCTGTGTGCAAGACCTCATTATGGAACATGTCCTTCAGTTTTTAAGATGGTAGTGTATGATGTGAGGGAGATTTGGTTGTTATTTCGAGCACGTCGAGTGACCTCGTCGAGACTATCAGGTTAGCTCGCGGTGGAGGTGGTGGTGGGGGGGGGAGGATGTGTAGACGAAGGAAAGGGAAGAAGAGAGAAACCTTTATTGTAAAAGACGAAGTAAAGTAAAGCGGTAGTGGGTGAAATATATAAACAAACACTCAAGTGATAAAGATATTTAAGAATAGAAATATACGCTATTTAGCTGTTGACATTCTATACTTTGTACCGTCTCCAGTCTAAATTGTAACCTCAGCCCAGATGGATGTGTGACAAAAATCTGTCTAATACTTAGTTCAATGACCTGATTCAATTCATTTTTTCACTTCTTTTTATTTATAATTCTCTTATTTTAGTTTCCGTGTCCAAGTTGGGTACGAAAACCAAATCCGGTGAGTAAAATCTATTAGTCTTTTACACTAGCTTCACTTTCTTTCATATATATATATATATATATATATGTATCAGTTTAGAAATTTAGAAATGACGTCTTAAACCCTTTTGATACCAAACCGCCTGAAACCGCACTTGGTTCTATAATAAAACCCATTTGTTTTAAAGTGCTCATACTTAAATTTAAACCTTCCATAATGATTTTATGTAA
>JAOPJM010001179.1:8908055-8923406 GCA_027124095.1 Muusoctopus leioderma | reverse complement strand
TTTAAAGCCGTTTTGAATAAAAACAGGGGAGAAAACTGCGGCCGGATAAAGCCGTTTTGAATGCTAAAGGGTTAAAGAAAGTATTGAATTGGTATGCTTCTGATGATTGAAGCAAGCATAGAGTTCAGAATGTCATTATGCACATTCTTCCTTGGGGGTAAAATTCCTTGGCCACAAGACTGTAATATAGATATTACATTGAAGGGAAGGTAAATGCAGAAAACATTACTTTCCAGAGAAAACAAGAGAATTTTAGGTTTGTTCTAATCCAGATTGTCTGTAATGAGCTCACATCACTGATACAAAGTAGTTATTGAACCAGTTGGAAAATATTTCTCACAATGTTCATGCTTTTTAGTTAAATTGAGTATAACTTTAAAAATATCTTCGAATTTGCTCTTTTCTAATTACTGCCAACACTAACATGTGTGTGCCTGCAAAATTAGCACACCCAAGAAAAGTCAAATTATGTTTAATGTCCGTAAAACCTATCATCAGCAGTTAATGTTTTTCTAGGAAAGTAGTATTAGTAAAAAATTGTTTAATCAGTGTTGTAAAAATTTACAACACTCACAAAACAATTTTTTACTAATACTACTTAGGATTGCTGTTTTCATCAATATTAATTGGAAAATCTATCAAAGTTATTTCTTTATGGTATATTACAGCATGTTTCTTAATCTATAAAACAAAAACAGTGGTATACATTCCCTTTTTCAGTGTCAAATCAACAGTCAAGATCTTTTTTGTTTTACGAAAATATTTTTCTCATTAGTTAATGATCATCAGTGTCATAGTAAAACTCAAATAACTAGGGTCTTTGTGTTTCTTTACATCATATATAGTAGAAGTTTCCACACCACATTCCTCAGTAAGATGCACCGACACACCACAATAAAGATTCTATAGTATCACCTTTCTGCGCTATAGATAATGATAGGTGATTCCTTTTCTTTTTAATGTTACCTAGTGATATATCTGCAATTCTTTTTGAAAATTTTAGTGAAATTAAACCTGAAGTCACAAAAAAAAAAAATGAATAGCACAGATACATTGAGACAATTGATATGTCATAGTTGTGTAGAAAGGTTCAAGTATGAGTGTTGTTGGATCATATTTTGATGCCAAATGAGCCTTGTCATGGAGATGAATAGCATTCCACAAAATACTTACTTTCACAGATGGGATGGTTTTTATAAATTTTACATTCTTTTTTTTATTCTTTTACTGATTTCAGTCATTGAACTGTGGCTATATATATTTTTGAAACAAGTAATTTTTTACAGCTGGATGGATTTTCTAATTCAAACTACTCTATTGTGAAGTGAAGCAGATGGATTTTTTTCATTCAAACTATTTTATTGTCAGCCAGGTAGACTAAGATAAGGAGAATCTTGTCTTGCCTACATCTGCAATAACATTTTAATTCATGAACTATACACAACTGAGAATCATTCACTTTAATCTTGTAGCCTGTGCATCTGTGTGTATACAAATGTGAGTGTGCTGTGTACATGTGTGTTTGTGTATATGCATGAGCTTACACATGTGTGTGTGTGTGTGAAATAAAATGATTCTTTAAAAATGTACCAATTAAAAAAATAAGACTGAACTAGTTCTAACTTCTAGAAAACAAGAAAATATTTTACATAACCACAAACGTGATACTTTGAGAGAATACATTCTTATATAAGTCACACTCACTGCAGAATACATTAGGCAGTAATTGATTTTCTAAGTCAACAACTTTGATTGCATTAGAAATGTCAGATGAAAGCTTATTTCAACCCAGTGATAATTCTACTTTGGAGTGCATTTTATAATAGCAAGTGCTAGCATCAAATATAATATCTTGCTTGACATTTTTTTAATACACTATATAGAGAAAGAAATGAATTAACAACATTCTTTAAATTTTCTTTTTTTCCCCTTTCAAAACGAAAAGAAGAAATCACTTCCAATTTAACAAAAAACTGCATCATAGACAGAACTGAGTGCATCTTAAAGAAGTTTTTCTACTGACAGAAATTTTCATTTTAAACTGACTCATTAGAAAGTAATTTCTCTGACTGTTAGTGCTTTATGGATTTTGCTGTCTGACAAATACCTTCTCATCAAAATACATAACGTTTATGTAATTTGATTCAATTTCAATTTTCTATGATCTGGTCAGCTTTCTGTAGAAATAAAAATGCTAATTCATCATTGACAGCTCACAACACCTTTTCAGTGAGAATGTGTCAAACATTCACATTGAATGTCTATACCAGCATAAATTAGCAACTGACTTAGAGAAAGAAGTATTTTTATGATGTGGAAAAATGTTCCTGAGTAGAAGCTAGTCTAAATCTAATGCTTTGACAATGACAGCACGATATAACAACATACTCCAACAGCCTAGTTCCTACACTACAAATATATTATTTAATTCAATTTCTCTTGGTCAATATGAATCAGAAACTTACAAAATTTGTTATCAATCTATTTTGTCAGTATGCTATGAAATCCACCTCTGCTAACAGTAGCTTGTAAAAAAAAAATCTCTGCCATCAAAATTTTCAATTTAATTAAAATTATCTGACGTAAGTAAATTTATGAAAAATCATGAATTAACTCCAAACAGACTACACATATACTCTGTTATTAAACTCAAAGAATGAAAATAAAATATTAACTAACTACTACTAATCATTTCTGTCCATTCTATCCTTCACCTTATTCTTTCTTCTCTATACCTGAATATCAAATCATCTGTTTTTATTGCCTAACTCACCCCAACATATATATAATGATTGTAAGGTAAATATGCCTATATATGCAACCAAAAGTCTAACAATCTTTTGGATCAGTCTAAGAAGATAGTAAAATCTTAAAAATTCCAATTTTAGCAAATAAAAATGCTTTTATTGTTCATTTTGAACAACCAGATTTACTCAAAACCCACATCTCACTCTCTCTTTCTCTCATTCACTATAATCACCCCCTCTCCCTTTTCCTCTGTCTATCTTTAAACATGGATCCACTTTTTTGTTACTTCTGCCTGTTAGTCGAACTTAGTCTGATTTTCATTGTTATGACAATACTGTTATAGCAATTATAATTTTAAAGGAATGAAGGAAATATTGTTCACTTATAACAAGAATAGCAAATCAAAGTACTTTCACATTTCCCTATTTTATAACTTTTGATTTTTCTTTTAAATGTTTAAAAGTTATTTCAGTAATTTTCTCATTTTCCTTTCATATTTCATTATTTTATAAGTTTCAATCTTTCTTTGAAAGCTAGGAAAAGAGTCCCAGTTATCCAAAAAGATGAGATAATCACATGGCATAGTAGTATATACTACCTGCCACTAATAGCAGTAGTATGCACCATGACACAAGCTTGGATTTGTATATTTCATTACTCTGAAATATTGGAACAGTTGAGTTATTAATGCATAAACTCAAAGCTATGAAATTACTAGGAACAAATTTTCCGCTGACGAGATATTCGCCTGTTCCAAACAGTGAGTAAATATGCTTTCCATATAATTTTCCGAAAGTATAGAGGTGAATATCGAAACCACTACACGCGGTTTACCATTCGCGGGTGAACCGATGTACTGGTCGAGGACATTGAGATTTTTTCTCTGAGGTAAGTGCATGTATTTTTTAATGCTGTATGTGACCTTCGATGGATTCTGTTTCCATGTTGAAATTCATAATGGATTCTATTTCGCCACTCCAGTGACTACATATGCAGCACTCCGGCAGCTGCATCTGCAGTTTTATTTGTTGAGTTCCTTGAATGGATACACTCAAGCATGTAAATGGTGGAGGGTCGAATACCCCATGAAATATATGCATGAGAATATGTATGTATATAAAAAAATAAAATAAATATAGGAGAATAAAATAAATATAGGAGAATAAGTTTTTTTCTTTCCACACGAGTAGAGGTATATATATATATATATACATACATACATAAACTAAGAGAAAGCTGGAGGGCAGTGTTTCTCCTAGTGTATTACAAAGCATATATGTATACAGAGTAAACATTTCTGTTAAAATCAGTTCTTAAAATTGTTGACAACTAAGATTTTTCTGATAATGCTTTAGCAGATGGTTGATTACATATTTTGACTGACAGAATTGAATTACAATGGCATTTACTCATTATAGGTCATTGCTTTCACCTGGAGTGTCCTAAAACAACCCACTGAACTGAAATCCTGAGTTACCAGTCAGCTTGCCTGGAATACTACTACTAAACTGTTTTTGTACCCATTGAACACATTAGTCCTGAATTTCTAGCCATCTTTCTCTGCATACTGAACAAATCCACCTGCATGTCACCAAGGGCTTGTGAAATAAATTATATCTGTCAGGTCATATAATTTTGTTTTCTAGCCTTAGATTTTTCCTTGTTATTTATATTTTCAAAAGATATTAAATTACAAAATTATACTCAATGCAGCATTCCACTAAATCTACAGTAAATATTCACATTGTACATGAATTCAAATATTGTTTCAAAGCATAGTTATGTCAATTATCATAAAGCCTTTAACCCTTTTGATACCAACCCGCCTGAAACCGCCCCTGGTTCTATGATAAAAAAACCAATTGGTTTAGTGTTCATATTTAAATTTAAACCTTCCATTATAATTTTATGAAAGAACATTTTGTTAAGTAATATTCCAAACAACAACTTAATAACATAAAAGTTAGTTATTTTACTGAATCCCTCTAGATTCTTGATTATTTTCAAAATTAATTGAAGATCATAGGCAGCGAAATATGGTAACAAAAGGGTTAATAGATATTCTAAAGACTTTTTTGTTTGTTTATTCCTGCACCCACTTAACCCTTTTGATACCAAACCGCCTGAAACTGCCCCTAGTTCTATCATTAAAAAAAAACCATTTGTTTTAAACCTTCCATTATAATTTTATGTAAGAAATTTTGTTAAGTTAGGTTGCAAACACCAACTTAATAATGAGAAAGTTAGTGATTTTACTAAATCCCTTCAAATTCTTTATTATTTTCAAAATTAATTGAAAATCATAGGCAGTGTTATTGCATTAGAAATATGGTAGTGAAAGGGTTAAAGCTATGGTAAACATCCAAGCAACCAGACCTTTAATGTAAATTCTAACCATACACAAATCGGTACAGGTATGGCTGTGTGGTTAAGAAGTTTGCTTCGCAACCACTTGGTTTTGGGTTTGATCTCACTGCGTGGCACCTTGGACAAGTGTCTTCTACTATAGTCTTGGGCTAACCAATGCCTTGTGAGTGAAATTTGGTAGATGAAACTGTGCAGAAGCCTGTCATGTGTGTGTGTATGTGTGTGCATGTGCATGTCTGTGTTTGTCTCTCTCCGTATCTGTCTTTACATTGACACTGCTTGAAAACCGGTGCTTGTTTGTTTATGTCCTGTAATTTAGCAGTTTGACAAATAGAAATCAATAGACTAAAAAATAGTACTAGACTAAAAATAAGTACTGGGGTCAATTTGATCAACTACAATCCGTCAAGGCGATGCTCCAGCATAGCCACAGTCCAAATGACTGAAACCAGTAAAAGAGTACAAAACAATTATATATACAAGTCTGCTTGTCAGATTCAGACAATTTCTCCACTCAAATATTCAGATTTTATCATTTATGATCTCAATTTCACATTATTTATTTGAATGCAACCTTTTAACCAGATTATGAAGTAACATTATTGTACCTCTCTAAATTATTTTTCATGACTTCCCTTGTAGTGTGAGCTCCCCAGGTTGAGAACTATTGCTTTAATACATTCCACTTTCCCTTGTAATATAAAACACTCAAACTAAATCTGCTGGTCATTGTCAGAAACACTAATAAATGGATGAATGTTTGCAGTCTCAAAGTAAATGTCACAAAATATGAATAAAAGTTTTTGCTTCTCAAATAATTGTTCCTGACATAGGCACAAGGCCAACAACCCCAGTACTTGACTGGTACTTGCAAGGCATTCTGTTCGATGCGCTAACAACTCTCAAATAATAATAAGACACAGTTAATCTATTATTCAAGATATCTTTCTTGACAGCACCAATATTCATAAACTCCTACTGTTAGCTTAGATAAATTCATGGTCTCTAAATAACACCATTGAATCCATCAGTCATTCACACATTGCCGTAGTATTCTTTATTTCTGTGTATACTAAGATTCTAATTCCATCAATCTTTTAAAATTAACTACTGTAATTCACTGCACATCTTGAAGCATATGTATCCCTATTAAAAAAAAAATGCTTTTATTGTTGATAGGATTCCTTTTAGGTGTACATTTCCAACATTAATTTATCGTCATTATCAGTACAAGAAGCGTATTTCATCAAGAGCATTAATACCTTGGTCACTTTTTACTCGACAAATCTTTTGCAATTATCTTCTAAACATTCTTTCAACGTTTACATAACACCAGTGAGCAAGAAAAAGATGCCGAACAAATTATACTTTCCAATTTAGAGAAGGTTCTACAAATAGCTATTAAGAAGCCTTGGTCTACTTTAACCAAAACAAATTATAAACTTATCTTCTTTTTGAATTCAGAACTCTAGTTTCTAAATCTGATTTTTTTTCACCTTGAACAACTTTATAATAGCCTTGGGTTGGTTATCAGAGCAGTATGTGTACAATATAAACGTCTCTCCATCATTTTCATTATTAACATGAAAATTAAAAAACAAAACTGATAAAAAATTAGCTGCAACACTACCATAATTAATAATGCACTTGTATTGAATAATAAGTAAAATTGAGGAAAGAGTTAGAAACTGACATTAGGTTAATGTGATACCAAAACCAATTACAAACGAAACAAAAGATAGTGAATCTTTAGTAGATACAAAAATAGCTGTTTATATTCATGGAAAATAGAAATATGAATTTAGAAGTATGAATTATTTGAAAAGCTTTCACAACCACCAGTTGCTTTCCCATGAAGTATTTTAATCTATGCTGGCAGCTCACACAGTAAATGTTTACCTCTCCCATTTTTTTTTTTTACTTTTCTATCTACCCCTTTATTCCTTGCTAATTCAGTTGAGATGTGACTCCTATGTTAACGTGAAGGCAACTCATCTATGAGATCAAATATTCTGAAATAAAACCAATAATAGGGTAAACAGAGCTGTTGAACAGATAAAACAACTTCACTGGCATTAATGCCATGACAAACACACCCAGTCCACTTTGATACAGTTATTGGTGAGAGGGAGAGAATCCAACCATAAAAACACAGCCAAAACCAATATGTTTTTATAAGAAAAATCTTTAACACTGTCATTTAGAGGTTAGAATGTGCCAGACTGTTTTAAATTGAAAATATAATACATGAGAAAGTATATAAAATGTAAGTCTGGATGTTGAAAATGTGCCAAACATATATTAGTGATTTTTACATCATGAACAGAAATGGATGGACTTGGAAATCCAAATCAAACTAAAATAATTTCAGATTTTCATGATGATCATCATCATTGTTTTACATCCGCTTTCCATGCTGGCATAGGTTGGATGGGTGATTTCGGTTGACTCAATTCTTATTCAGAGTCACCACTCTTCTAGACAGATCAGGGGACCACATCTCGCTCATACATTTCATTTGGCTTGGTTTCTATGGCTGGATGACCTTACTATCACCAACCATTTTACAGTGTACCGGGTGCATTTTATCGTGGCACCAACACTAAAAAGGTTGTCATGTCCATGACACAACTAAAGAGTTCTCTCAAACCTATGTTGTCTCTGTTCAATCACCAACCACTTTACAGAGTGTACTGGGTGCATTATATCATAGTACCAACGCTAGAGAAGTTGTCATGTCTGCGATATTTATATAAAAAAATTAACTAACTGTACAATTGAAGTGATTGTTAGTATTAACATATGTTCTGGATGGGCAGGTGTTTTCAAAGAAACTGGTCGCTTTTAGTAACACTTATATTATGCAACTGATACCTGTTTACTAACAGAGTTGTGTAGAAACATTAGGGCAAGATATTTCCTCAATACAAGGTAAGAATTATAACTAAGCTTTAACTCAAGATCAGATCCTAATTATTCTGTTGTACCGAAACAGCTTCAATTTATGAAGTCAAACTCAAAACATAACAGAATTATTCTTTTGATGGTAAAAAAAAGAAAAAGAGTTATTTAAATAGTATGTCAAATATACAGTGCTACAAGAATTGGGAGCTCAATGAATTATAAATGAATTGTATATCTTCATTTGAAGATATTCCATACATACAATTTCCATTACATTTAGCAATGTCTGTTTTTATATTTTAAGTAAAATTTTCAGAAACCATGTGTGTGCGTGTGTATATATACACATACTTAGTACATTTCGCTGTCTTTTTGTTTCAATCTTACATGGAAATAGGACTCAACCTAATAAAACTACATGTAAACAAATCCTTTGGTTGCTTTTTAAAAGTAACCCATGTTAATGAACTCTTAATTCTCAATATTTAATAATTCTATTATATTTATTTAGTCACAAGCAACAACAATTTAACTATTTTGCTAGCTATTGAGAGTAATGATGATATATAAAATACATGTTCTTATAATGTTATATTATATTATCTTTATTTATATAATTATCCATAAACATTTTTTGGCTATTCAAAGACAACTATTTAAAGAACTGTCTCTAACATAATACAGTGTTGAATGGCTTGGCTGCTTTTGGCATCTATAAATATATATTTTGTATGAGGCTTTGCATGTTGAGTGGATAAGTCGCATGCTGGTTTTTATGTTGTATTTTTGTGAAAAAAAGTGCAACTTATACACGAGTATAAACGGTAATTTCACAACAGAACCAAATAGGAAGAATGGAGTATGGGAGACAGAAAATGAGAGAAGAACAGAGAAACTGGGCAATAGAGAGCTGTAAGGACAGTAAATAGTATGGAAAATACAAATGATAAAGATCTAGAATGAAAAGAATTATTGTTAAATTAGAAATAGTGATAGGTAGACACCAGTAGTTCATTTATATCATATTCAAAATAGCAGCTCAATTTACATAATTCAGGAGATAATAAAAGAAAAACACCATAAAGAAAGAAAAAAAAATACAATTTCCCCAACTGTCAAAAATTTAAGTGAATTTGTCTTGAACATTTACTTTTTATTGCAGAACATTAAACTTCTGAAATGTCCAATTTAAGAGAAAAGCTTAAACAGAGAAAATTATGTTCTGGTCAAAAACTTAAGAATACAAGCAAAAGAAGAAAGAAATGCCCTGCTTTATCTCAACAATACATGAATATCATCCACAACAATGCTAACATTAAGTTTAACTAAACTGAAATTTGCTCAATATGCAAGACTTGTATTTCTTTGCACTGAAAATTCTGCTCATTTTTCTAATACATTGAAGAAGACAAAATATTATTATTATTGGCGAATTGGCAGAGTCGTTAGCGCGTCGGACAGAATACCTTGCAGTATTCGTTCTGGAACACTGCACTCTGAGTTCAAATCCCGCCGACGTCAACTTTGCCTTTCATCCTTCCCAGGGTCGATAATTTAAAGTACCAGTCAAGTACTGAGGTTGTTGGCCTTGTGCCTATGTTAGAAACAGTTATTAATAATGATAATTTCTTATATTTACACAAGGCCAGAAATTTATGGGGAGGGGTAAGTCGATTAAATCAACCCAAGCACATGACTGGTACTTTGTTTATCAACCCTGGAAGGATGAAAGGCAAAGCTGACCTCGGCGGGGTTTGAACTCAGAGTGCAGGGAGCCAGAAATATTAATAACTATTATTATATCCATTGTGCTTAAAAAAAAACCAAACACATGAACAAATAGACAACCTTTCACATTTAAGGTATGGCTTCTGGTATTGAGAAACAAAAGAATCAATTACCTTTGGAGAGAAAGATACCAACATAATGTGGAAGGGACAAACATTGTTCTGTTTAATAGATTTTCAGTTTCATCTAATAAACAGTAAATGACATCAATTTTGTAGATAAAACTTGGGAATGTAACCCATTTCAAAATGTTTTACTCATGTATCTTACAAATTATACAACTGGTAAAGCAAGATGCAATTATTATATGGAAATTATTCTGGAATATTTCTGCCATATTATTAAAATAATAAAACCAAAATACTAGTCACCAGAAATCTTCCTCTATTAAAGAAAATGTAGTAATGGATGTGTTAACAAGCAACTGTCTGTATTAGGAATGATTGAATCAGCTTAGATAATGAAGCTATTGGCTGATTTATTTAAAGTTTCTTACAAATAGAAATCACAAAAGATCTTAATTAATCAATAGTTCAACACGTCTCCGTGGGGTAATTTGCCTACAGATAGTGAATGAAATGAGATGCATCAAAACATAGATGCATCAAAACATAGATGCATCTGTAATATAACAGCCCAAGCTGAAAATTTTATACAAAGGCTATTTTTCTATCCATTTTGCTACAAGACTTGCTACTACTCCAATGTTCTATTCATCAGCTACATGATAAGTGCAACTAGTTTAAATGTATTATTCCGACACGCTAACGACTCTGCCAAAATAATACTTTACAATAAAGGGTGAAAGAGAAAGTGTGTGTGTGTAAGAAAGAGGAAGAGGGGGAAACAAAACAATATATGGATTAAAATCAAATATGGTATGGTCTCACATATGTAATATAGTGAGTTGAAAAACTACAATTAACTTTGATTATCCATGCAATTAGTAGACAAAAGCTCCCACTAGGTGTTTAAAATCTAAAAACAAGTAATAACTCCAATAAAATCACTTCATTGAACTTTTGGGAAAATATAGAGAATGCAGTAATGGAGTAGATTTGGTCTCTAAGCCAAAGTGGTGAAAGCAACAAACATGTTTTGGTCTTATTAAACCTCCTCAGTGGCGCATATTGTGCTCAATTGGCAAGACTAAGAGTGGTCAATATATATATATTATATATATATAGAAACAGAGGGAATCAAGTGATGCTGGTTATGAATATCAACAATATGGCTGAGAGAAAAAACCTCAGGGAAGCATTCTGCATACTAAAAATACAAATAATAGGTCTCCCATATGTAATATAGTGAATTGAAAAAATTCAATTAACTGAGTTAAAATGGATGAAAAGTATTCCTTTTTTAAATCCAACACAAACATCTCTACTTTCCTTTTAACAATTTAAACAGATGTTTTAATTAGATGCAACTGTCCAATTTCACAGAAGACAAACAATTCTTTGTGTCATTTTAGATTTGTGAATTTTAGATGCAACAATATTGAACACCTGAAGACCAGGCAGTATTCACAATTTAAAGTTTAACTAGGTATCTTCTTTTTTTAAATGAGAAACTGTAAACTAATTTTACACAGGAAAATAGATGCTGGACATAACATGGAAGAATAACATTTACATGTATTTTCAAGAAAATTAAAATTTCCCATGGCAAGTTTCTAAACTAATTAACACTAAATCAATTCATAACACCTCGCTAACATTCATTATCCTACCATGTCCATACCAAAAACTTGGTGAATAGACATCAACTGGTTAATCCACATATAAGAATGAGCTAGGTGATTTTGTTCACTGTTATGCATAGAAGGAAGTGTGGAGGCAGGAGGCTATCAAACAACAGAGAGTGAGTGAAGAGATGAAGTGTTTATCACACATCCCTGACAGGCAAACAGGGAAAGAGTGAGAGAATGAAAATGAGAGTGGGTTGGAGTCAGCAGTTAGCTTTACATTGCTTAAAACATAACAAGCAAAACATATATATATATATATATAAACAAATGGAAGGTATACTAGAGTAGGATACAAGATAAATATAGGACTTGTCGAAAATTGGCTCCCAGTTATAGCCGAGAACAAAATTGCGTAATTACAACTTTTTATCAAGACAACAACTAAGGGAGACAATCAACGAAAAGTGTATATTTTTTAGTGAAAAAGTACTTTTTCTAAATATTAGAAAAAATATTTTTTATTTAAATAAATATTATTTCTCGTGCTAAGGAAGAAGGACAATCTGATCTTTGTTGGCAAGCGGTGACAACCATGGACGCGTTTCGATCTTATTGGATCTCATCAGCATGGTATGGTCTAAGTCCGCTTGCCAGTCAGTTTTACATTACAAATACTTATAGGGAAAGGTAGAAACAAGTAGTGCTGGTAAAAGTAAACTCATAATGAGTGAGTGGAAATAAATCAAAGGTACCAGTGGCACGGATAGTGGATATAAACAAATGGAAGGTATACTAGAGTAGGATACAAGAAAAATATAGGACTTGTCGAAAATTGGCTCCCAGTTATAGCCGAGAACAGCGGTTCGCAATAGAAACCGATAGAATAAGTACCAAATTTAAAAAATAAGTACTGGGGTCGATCTGATCGACTAAAACCCTTGAAGGCGATGCCCCAGCATTGCCTCAGTCAAATGACTGAAACAAGTAAAAGAATAAAAGAATACATTAATTATGTTAGCACCAACTTAACTATTTTCTTTCATGCAGAAAGCGTCCCTGGATAATTTCCCTCAGTCGTTCTCTTACTGATGAATGAGTCTGGCATTAAGACTGTAAGAAATTCGATATTTAACTTCATAGATAATAAATAATCAAAATCTTTTGAAAACATATTTGTCAAAGTTAGCTCAATTTTAGGCCACCTTACCACTAAACACAATAGAAAATATATTAAGAAGTGCTTCAAATGACCCTGCTTCATAAAAACAAATCAAGAAAAAAATCACACTTTGCCTAAAAATATGGAATGAAGTAGAGAGAAAAAGCATTATGAGAAGTAGGTCAGTTTTTAAATAAGGAATTCAAGGTTAATCTAAACAACACAGCAATTTATGTTATAGATATAGGAAATGTACAACATAATGAAAAAAAACACCTTTCCTCAGTGGCAGAACAACTATATACCCTAGATTGAAATATCGGTAATTACATATGTGACCAAATTATGAGAGCTGGAGGACAAATGCGGCTAAATTCCTAGTTTTAATTTATTTCTTAGTTTTTTTTTTCAAATACTTCATCATTATTTTTCTAAATTTTCATTTCTTTTTTTAAATATATTTTTTAAATTATTTTTTAAATTCTTAGTTTACAGTTCTTTGTTATATAAAGTTCTTTTGCAACATCATTATGCTGTTACAAGTTATATTTTACTGTATTGTGTGTTATTTCTGATTGTGTGTTATTTCTTATTGCATGTTATTTCCTATTTATATGTTATATTTTAATGTATTGTGTGTTATTTATTATTGTGTGTTATTTCGTATTGTGTGTCATTTCTTATTGTGTGTTAGTTCATATTTATAAGATATATTTTATGTATTGTATGTTATTTCTTATTGTATGTTATTTCTTATTGTGTGTTATTTCTTGTTGTATGTTATTTCTTATTGTATGTTATTTCCTATTCATATGTTATATTTTACTGTATTGTGTGTTAGTTCTTATGAATAAGTTATATTTTACTGTATTGTGTGTTATTTCTTATTGCATGTTATTTCTTATGTATATGTTATTTCTTATTGTATGTTATTTCTTATTGTGTGCTATTTCTTGTTGTATGTTATTTCTTATTGTATGTTATTTCTTGTTGTATGTTATTTCTTGTTGTGTGTTATTTCTTATTGTATGTTATTTCTTATTGTATGTTATTTCTTATTGTATCTTATTTCTTTTTATATGTTATTTCTAATTTATATGTTATATTTTACTGTATTGAATGTTATTTCTTTTATTTTCTTCAAAAAGAAATTATCTAGAAGACAACTCAGACTAAGAACATTACTTTTTTCATTGTCTAATTCTAAATATCTTAGTTTTCTCTGTGCAACTATTTGCTTTTCATGTTTTTATTTTGCTCTCCTTTTTATTACAATAATTTTTTTCTTTTTCCTGCTTAGTCTGGAGGGAAGGGCCGTGCCCTTCACCCCCTTTTTTTCAGGGAGTCTGAGACTGGTGGGAAGGAGGGAGGGAGGAAGGAAAGTATCCTCAGACTGGAGACCTGGCTCAAATGCTTGCAACAGAGTGGACTTTGCTAAAGGCACCCAAGGGCCAGGTGGTGGTGTTAAACTGGGCGGCGGATTAAGTCTACCACCCAATTAGGCCACGTCGGGATTTGAACTCAGAACGCAAAGAGGCGGAATAAATATTACGAGGCATCTCGACCGACACTCTAACGATCCAGCTAATGCACCGCCCTGGACTGGTATTATATTTATCTACCCCGAAAGGATGAAAGACAAAGTTGACCTCAGCGGGATTTGAACTCAGAGTGCAGTGAGCCGGAACGAATACTGCCAGGTGTTCTGCCCGACGCGCTAACGACTCTGCCAATTCGCCGCTGTATATGCTTGTTTACGTACTACACATGATGCGATTGTACTGTTCAACAGAAATGCGTGCAAAGCTGACGATCATGGGTAGCCAGCCTACTGAGTCAGTTTACTTCATGCTATCTACTTATGTTCAATTACTGTGCCTCCCAGGCCCCGCCCTAAACTTCATCTAATCATTCCCTCCCAAAAGTGAAATCTCTGATATTCTCTCTTCACCCACATTTTCCTTAAGATGTCAAACTACAGAGGTTCAAACTTAACATCAGTTGCATACATGTTACCAGTGTGGGACAGTATACAAAGCCGTCAGTTCACAGAGTTTCAAACTTAACTTCAGCTGCATACATCTTGCCAAACTGGGACATTATACAAAGACTCTCTATACACAGAGTTTCAAACTTAACATCAGTTACTTACACCTTACCAATATGGGAGAGTATGAAAAAACGTCACTCAACAGAGTTTCAAACCTAATATCATTTGCATACATCTCACGAAACTGAGACAGTATGCAAAGATCATAGGCTTTGCCCGTATTCCTCTGATTAACTAATATAAACATCCAAAAGCAAAACAGAACAATAAAAAACACTCCCAGGGTTAACACCAGCAAATGTTCATTATAGACACTGACATGTTGCACAACCCCGAAGAAAGCTAATTAGCTCGAATATTTTGTATTTTAAACTCATTTATTTACTCGGCAGCAAGTTTAAGTATAATAATGTGTTAATTCTTGTTAGAAGCTTAGACGATATCTTATATAGATAAGCTTGATGTTCTTAAATACAATCTGTTCTTAAATCTACAGATGGGACTGATATTAATAATGAACGGTAAATTCCAGATTTGAAAAAAAGGATATATATAATGAATATAGGCGAATTGGCAGAGTCGTTATAGTGTTGGTTAGAATGATTGCGGTATTCGTTTCGGCTCTCAGCGCTCTGAGTTCAAATC
>JAOPJM010001179.1:8866670-8880725 GCA_027124095.1 Muusoctopus leioderma | reverse complement strand
AAAAGCAAGAAAACTCAATGTAACCGAAGGATAATGCTGCTTTTGAATAAAATTATTAGACACTATCTACATTTTTCTATTATTGTAGACAAAGAGGCAGTTTTAGAGTATTACGATTCTGTGTAGAATTAATAGAGGTGTGTTTTGGTGGGTGAGGCAGAAGGAGGATTAGTGGGTGGGCTTTTTGTCCAAATATTTGCAATAGAGTGAACTCCACTAAAGGTACCCAAGGACCAGATGATGGTGTTTAACCTGGCAGTATGTTAGGCCTACCACTCCAAAGTTTGTAGAGATCCTCTTAGACTGCAGTTTGGGAAGCAAGAAAGCTTGCAAGTCATACAATGCAAAAAACATACTTTGCTTTTCTGTTGGTTACCTTGCAGGCATTGCAATGTGGTGTATGTATGTGTGAATTCCTTCAGGTGTTATCGACAGTACCTCTATGTGTACAGTTCTAGCAGAGCTGCATTGAAATCATTTGAGTGTTTATTGGTTGTGTGTGGTATGTGAAGATGCATATCACGAAGGATGGTATCATTCACTATCTTCCCTATCTTGGATGGGTCATAGGTAAAGTACACTTGCTGCAGGTGGTCGTCAGCATAAGTCTGTATCTTCAAACCAGTCGTTTTGTCCAAGTGCTTGCAGTAGAAAGAACTCCACAAAAGCATCAAAGGATCAAGAAGTGGTATTAAATACATGGTATGTTAGGCATACCACCCCACCAAAATAAACAAAAATCAGTAGCTGTTGTGTATTTATTGACACCAGCTCTAGAGAGGTTGTCTTACAGTACTCAGAGACCCATCTTCCCTTTTTTGATCATTTTTGTGTTAGCATGATCAAGCCCCTATCTATAGAAGTCACATCTCTCTTGAAGTTGTTCTTTTTGTAAGAGTAAATTACATATTTACAATGTTAGAAGGAGGATAGACAATAAAAAGGAATACATATTTTAAAAGAATATTTGAAAAAAAAAAATTATTGATACTTTTTGTGGAGGTGGAGATAAGTCTATTGTTGCTGAATATTTTCCTATCTTTTATATTTTATCCTTCATGTAAATAAACTATAGCTTCCTGTTCTTGCCTGAAACAATTGGCCAAGGTTACTGCTATAAGTTATTTCCTTTCACATTTTTCGTAAACTTCCTTCATTCCAAAAATATAGAATGTGTATTATAGTATTAGTGAACAAATACTATTGTGTTTATTCTTTAATGTAAAGAATGTATCTGTTGAAGATTATTGCAAAGTTACAAGGGAGTTTATTTACTTATTGATACATAATGTACCTTCTTTTTTCTTGAAAAATAGATGTAGATAGTGGTGGTGATGCTGGCTGAGATAAGTAAGCTTCTGAGAATAAAATTCATCCCACCTACTAGTTACTGAGGAATAAGCATCATAGTACTGCAAAAATATTTTTATTGGTTGGGTGTGCTGCTGTGTGGAGTATATCTTTTACATTTTAAGCAGTTTCACATGCCTGCAAAGTACTGATGATAAGCAGTTACCATGGTAACAAGGCGTGTTTGCTTGCTCATCTTAATATCAAGGGCATCTGTTTGTAGAAAAAGATCTGAGTAACTGCTTGGCAAGCTTGTCAAAGCCTATTTTTGGAAGAACCTATGAATAGCAGATTTCTTTCAGAACACATTGCTTTCTCCCTTTCTAACAGGGGATGGCAACCATAGTGATATGCATGGATATAAAATAGTTGAAATTTCGTCACAACTAAATGTCTAAAAGCTATTCAAATCAGTGTTTTATATACATTTCTTTCAAAGTTTACTCTTCACATCTGCCTTTTTAATACATAGACCTGAGTATACATTGATATATTTGGTTGTCAATATATTATGGGGGGATTTTTTTTAAAACTCAAACTTTAAAACTCAACAGTATATCAGTAAACATTGAAGACCTTATTTACAACCACTGGATTTAATTTACAATGTTCAAGGTTAACTAACAGCTTTTAAAAAAGAAGGAATAAAAATAATTTTTATGTGGCCATTACTTAAGAACAGTCAGCTTCTTTTACTGCTTTTGGTCATGATTAAATTATGTCGGTTATATCACCCTTGAGAATCTCCGCAGAAAGTATGAATGTTATCATAACAAACCTGATCTATTTCCTATTCTAAGAACTGAAAAATAATTTGAATGCATTTCAATCTGTGTTAATGAAAAATGCCTAGATGAAGAATTTATTTCTTACAGTTGAGATATTCATGGTTCCATATATTTATGGTTCTTGCAGATTGATATTTGGAACATTATATCCAGCATATGCCTCATACAAGGCAGTCCGGACCAGGAATGTAAGAGAATATGTAAGTATAAATGTTTTTATCCATTACATTTTTTTTCCAAACTAATTTCCCTCTATTCTTCTGATTTTAACTCTGAAAATTCCTAATTCATAGTATATAAAAAACGTTTTTTTTTTTTCATGACCATAAAATAAAGAGTAAATTTCTACAAATCATCAACCACATAGGATCTGAACCCAGATCATTGGATTTGATTTTTGGAATTATTGATGTTTGACTTATTTGTTATGGTATTTTCCTTTTCTCAATTCTTAGGTTGTTATTCATGGAATTTTTATATTTAAAAGAAAAACACACACACACATACCCACCCCACTCACTCACTTGGCTAAGTGCTCTGTTCCAAATATATGGGCTACATTTGCACTTCATAAAGGTTTAACAGCTGTTCCTGACAGAAGTATTTTTTCACCCTGAAAAGGAAACTGTTTTCTTTTTTTATTTTTTTTTATGCAGTCCTAGTTATTAGAAAGTATAATCATTATGAAAGATTATCAGAGTTTATTAGGCCTATGATTCATAGGTAATATGCTAGTTTGAGGTGTGTATTGCTTATGAGTTGAGGGTATGAAGTGTTGTAAATTGTTTCTTTTGAAATGTGTAGTATTGAGATGTGTAGTGTTGAGTATTTCTATTCTTATTGCAGAATATGAGATATTTCTATTTCTTAGCCACAAATTATCTCTAATTGAGCAGACCTATAATTATCACTAATTGAGCAGACCTATAATTATCACTAATTGAGCAGACCTATAATCAAAGGTGTTCCAGCTGTGACTCTCATCTTTTTTTTTTTATATCAGGGACTACATTGTCTAATGTGTCCTTCCTTTTTTTTAAAGACAGTAGTTAAGGGAGATTTGGCTGCTATTTCTAGCAGGTCGAGCATCTATGTAGAGGCACCTTCATTGGCTTGTTTCTGTTCATGTGTAGATGTAGGAGGTTGCATGTGGAGAAACCTTGTGAAAGGAAAGTAAGGGAGGACTGGTATCTGTATATATAGGAATGTCAGTAGTTGGAGATGTCAATGAGTAAATTATTAATGCCGTTAAGGAATAAAATAAATGACAGATCTACAATGTACACCTGGGTTTATAGTGTATGGTTTGATGAAAACTTAAAAAATATGCTGCAGTGAAGTAACCTGTGAAAAAATGTTCAATCTAGGTGAATAGTGGTGGGTGAAAGAAAGCTATAGGTAGGAGTGTTACCTAAACATTTGCATGTCATGTGTGGTTTTAGGTTTCACTGAGCTAACTAAAATTACTCAATAGTAAGAGACTGTTGGTGTGTTAAGTAGTGTACTTTTACAGAATTTGTAAAACTTGTATAGCTTGTAGAGGAAAAGACTGACATTCAAGGTTGCATAATAGTTATTTATGATGATTTCTGTCACTTCAGAAATGTTGGTGTTAGAGTATTCAACTAGTATTTGACAAGGTCAGAGGTTGCCTCTCTTGGAGATAGAAGACACACATATCTGATTTCTTATTAGAGAAAGAGACAGAGAGAAGAATTGAAGTATTTAGTGAGGCCAGAAACACAATGCTGTTGTTGATGACTGGAATGCTATCAAGTTTAGTCATCATGTCCAACTTTAGCAATCAGCTCTTTTACTTGGTGATTTGTGGGAAAGAGTAGTGAGAAGAGTGATTAGAAAGGAGTTTCTGTCTAGTTTATTAGTATTAAAAAAATTTATAATCCATAATTACTGATGTTTAATGAACAAAAATATATTTTTCGAGGTAGGAATTAAAATTCGTTTATATTTTAATTTTTCTGTAACTGAAAGCAACTTATTTTATTAAATGAATTGTTAATTCAAAAGTGTGTATATCAAAATCCTTTCATTTGTAAATCGTCCTTACTCTATAGAGTTGTTGCCTATTTTATACCAGTGTAATTTTTAAGTTGTTAAAATAGCTTGGTGATAGAGATACTGGCTTACTGACTAAAAGGTTAAGAATTCACACTCTTTTGACACTGATGGGTTGCCATAATCAATTTTACTTTTTGCTCCAATCAACTATATGAAAAATAGATACAGCTTATTTTCATTCTTGTGCAATGGACAGTTTTATAAAGAGCATCTATTCACGAACATTGTTTCAATAATTTATCTAAATATCTGAATTTGGAAAACACCACTCCGATTAAATTTCAATATGCATGTTTTTGCAGTTTCTTTTCATTATCAAAAAAACTATAAAACACAGTAATTGCTAGCATACTTAATGTAGTGAGCATGATAACTTCAATTAATCAAAACAATACCTGTGAACAATACTTTAAAAAAAACAAACAAAGGCAATGATGATAAATCAAAAATAAAAAGATTTTTTGAAATGAATTGATGCACCAGAGTCCCAATTAATTAAAATTGGAAATAGGTAATGCAAACTCCGGACATGTTTATAAAACAGTAAACATGATTAAAATTTATTTTTATTTCTAACTATAACAATTTTAATTATTAACTCTAATACCAACCAACCAACCCACCTGAAACTGCCCCTGGTTCTATGATGATAATCTTTTAAAAAAATTGTTTTAAAGTGTTCATATTTACATTTAAACCTTCCATTATAATTTTATATATGAACTTTTTGTTATGTTCCAAACACTAACTTAATAGCAAGAAAGTTATTTATTTTATTAAATTCCTCCAAATTCTTGATTATTTTCGAAATAAATTGAAAATCATAGGCAGTCTATTTCATTAGACATATGGTAAGGGAAGGGTTTTGCTTAAATTTCGTTTCTGATTTCTATAAGTAGCTATGCCAGTAGGAATTCCAGTAGACACTATTACTCTATTTGCTATAGTCAACCCACTTGAAAGAAAGGTCTCTTCATTTTTCCACTTTAGTGGTTGGTTTAGCTTAAAAAATAAAAACACTTGGTCCAATGATTTATGCAAATATTCAAATTTATGGAAATATCGCAGTCGTGTCACTTAGGAAAAACATGGGATCCTCTATGTACTCATTTAATCTGCTAAAAATAGCAGCCAAACCTCCTTCAAATCACACCCTACCATCCTAAAAAAGGAGGACACATTGGATAATGGGGTCCTAGATACACTATGTTTGAAAAATAAAAAGACGTGTTAGTCACAACTAGAATGCCTTTAGTTATAATAAGGTCTGCTTAATCAAGGCTGACCAGGAGCTAAACAATAACAATATAAAATTGTTTAAAAAAATTGTTGAAGAGTCGATAAAAATTGTTTATTCTGGAGAGATATCTGTATAAAGCACTAAATTTAGCTTGTATAATTAATTAAAAGATCACAAATTGGCAGTCATCATCGAATAGAATGCCTTGTGGTATTTGTTTCAGCTCTCTGCACCGAGTTCAAATCCTGTCGGGGTCAGATTTGCCTTTCATCTTCCTGGGGTTGATAAAGTCAGTCAAGTACTGCGGTTGATTTCTCTCTCTCTCTCCCCTTTTCTCTCTCTCCCCTTTTCTCTCTCCCTCCTTTTCTCTCTCTCTCTCTCCTCTCTCTGAATTGGCTACATTGTGTGCTGCGAGAAGGGTCATGAGGGACCACTCACAGCATCACTTTCTCCAGAAATGGAGAAGGGTTGTGCAAGGGGCTTATCTATCAACTTCTTCTTATAGAAAGACTAATGGATTGATGTGCTGTACAGCATGGAATGGAAATAAAGAAAAATTAAAAAAAAAACAATTTAATTATACTAAATGTTTTTGTTTTGTTTTAATTTTTGTGTAGACTATATCAGATGCAGGCTAATACAGGCTATTAGATATTTGCCTTTTTTATATGATTTCTCTCTTGAAGATTTTTTCTTCCTAAATATATAATTCTGATTTTTTTAAAAACTGATTTGGTGTTAAATTTTAATTGATGAGCATAGCTGTTGACATAACATCCTGAATACTTTGATAGCTTATCTCTTAGTAATATGAACAAGCAGTGAACTTTTCCTTTGTTCTTATGACTTAATAAGTGTATTGTTATACTTTCGATATAGGTGTACTGTATGATTGTGAATGGCAATAACAAAAATCCAATGTTCTTATTATTTCTAACAAAATGCATTTAGTCTCAGAAGTGTATTTCAGACTTGATTGTTAGTTATTGATTGTGCGATTGATCAATTGAATTCTTTCTAGCAAATTTTCTGGCAATGTTGCTTCAATATAATGTCTCGTTAAATATCATTGGTAGTTCACTTTCATGTTATAATTGCTTTCCTAGGCTTCTCAAATAAATTTGAAGATATTGTATCAGTTGATTATCTGGGTCTCAAGAGCATGTTAATGTTAACACTTTTTTAATTCTTCATTATATTTTTTTTATAATATATATTTTAAAATGTTATTAACATTTCATATTAACCAAAAGGGAATAAACTTAGCTTATTATTGTGAAAAATTGATTTTGCACCTTATACCTTAATTCTTGAAAGCTCTGAATTGCCTTAAGGTAGGTAGGCATAGATTTATGTATGTGTGTGTGATCCCTTTTCTTTTTAAATGAAGATATGTTGTTGGAGCATTAAAAATAGATGAAACTTTTAGTAGTATAATTTAAATTCATTTTCAAACTGACAACTTTTTGTTACACTGATTCCCTGGAGTGGTTTTTAAGTGTTTCCGGCCTGTTCTTCATATTCATGTTGCCTATCTGAAGTTGATATACTTGTGGTCTACCACTGTTGATTATGATAAGCATATCATGTTTTTGTTCAGCCTGAACATGTTGAGCTAAAACACATCTTTACAAAAATAAATAATTGCAAACTTTAATTACTTTGGAGATGATTTACATTAATAATACACTGTCTAGATGCATTGTCTAAATTACAGTAGATGGCAGAATCAGTAGAGCATCAGACAAAATAAATGTTTTGCAGTATTTAGTTGCATCCTTTTACATTCTAGGTTCATATACCATCTGTATCAACATAGCCTTCTTGGTTGATTCAATTGGTTACCTTCCTCCAAAATGTGTGTCCTTGTGCCAATGTTTGAAATCATTCTTTCTAATTACAATTGATTTGTGTAGCTCCCAATGACTGACAGATTATTTTTCATCATGTTCATGTTCAATTTCTTTCATTCAACTACTGGATTTCTAACAACTTCAGTTTTTATGGATTTTGCAATTACCAACATATAGGAAATTCTAAGTGCACTTATCAGAGCAGAACTTTAATGAGTATTCAGTTAAAATATTGCTAGTCCTAAGTCTACAAACAGCATTTTTCTACTTTAACTTGCTATTCTTCAAAAGCCCATTATCTTTACTTACCTTCAAGCTTCATGAAACTCTGTCAGAGGCTGGATATAGGACTATTGAGTCAAAGTATAATTATACAACCTGTAGGAAAATTACATCCTATTATTATTCATTAACCTTGTTAAATAAAAAATGCAATATGTGCTAGCCATCTCAATTCTATCTCATTTTAACACTAAGATAGACCCTCAATGCTGATAATATTACTCAGTCTGTTTGCTTTAGTTCTGTATTAAAATCATCATCAATCATCATCATCATACGTTCATTTTCTATGCTGGCATGGGTTGGATGGGTGATTTTGGCCTGAGTCAGCTCTTATTTGGAGTCACCACTCTCCAAGACGAGTTGGAGGACCACGTCTCTCTTGTATGTTACATTTGGCTTGGTTTCTATGGCTGGATGCCCTTCCTATCAACAACCACTTTACAGAGTGTAGTGGGTGCATTTTACTGTGGCACCAACACTAGAGAGGTTGTCACGATAAAATGCACTCAGTACCCTCTGGAAAGTGGTTGGTGATATATATATATATATATTATGTTTCTTTTTTAAGAAGTGATTCTTAGAAATTAAGTAACCAAAGGCTTAGTAATTTTATTTATTTATTTATCTTTTTATATTGCATTTGGTGAACAATGAATGGCATTCCAATGGGCTAATCCACTGGTCCACTGTATTTTTAATGGCAAGGGTGACAAGTGATTATCTAAATCAGTGGAACAAATACAACAAAGATTCTTTTTTTTATTCGAAAACACCAATTTTTTTGGTTTTCTCATCAGCAGATTATATATTAGCAAAAGACACACACACACACACACACACACACACACACACACACACACACACACACACACACACACACACACACTGCATGTATATTGCCACTCTGATATTCCATTAATGTACTGGTTATTATTATTGGGTGTTGAAAAGCTAACAAACTGATAGTCAATTAAATTGACCCCAGTAATTGACTGGTACTTTGTTTCAGTGACCCCGGAAGGATGAAAGGCAAAGTTGACTTCAGCAGGATTAAGTTTGCCTTTCAACCTTCCAATGTCAATAAAATAAAGTACCAGTGAAGTACTGGATTGATTTAATTGACTATAACCCCAAGAATATTGAAAGACTAACTTAAAGAAGATGGTGTTAAAAAAATGCTGCTGATGTTATTCAAGGTATTGGCAACATGAACACAATATGGGTGCTAGAAGGAGCTTTCATAGATCGCATTATAAGTTTTTGTTTTATTACTCTTTTACGTGTTTCAGTCATTTGACTGCAGCCATGCTGGGGCACCGCCCTGGAGGCTTCTAGTTGATCAGATCGACCCCAGTGCTTATTTTTTCAAGTCTAGTACTTATTCTATCGGTCTTTATTGCCGAACCGCTAAGTTACAGGACAGATACAAAGACAAACACAAACACACATACATGTATATACATATATATATATGATGGGCTTCTGCAGTTTCCATCTACCAAATTCACTCGCAAGGCATTGGTTGGCCCAAAGTTATAGTAGAAGACACTTGCCCAAAGTGCCACGCAGTGGGACTGAACCCGAAACCACGTGGTTGCAAAGCGAACTCCTTAACCACACAGCCACATCTTTTTGTTTAAATTTCTTAATGCATTGGTTTTAAAAATGTGGAACACAACACCTTAGGGGGTTGCAGATGACTGGGTGTGGTGGGGGTAAAAATGTGGTGCAGAACAGAAGTTGATGAATAAATTAATTGGTTTCATGTGGAAACAATAAAAAACGAAACAAGTCCAAAGTTGTAAAGTCATTTATGCGATAGTATGTGTGTTTTTCTACCCTTTCCTTTTGTGATTCACTTCTAAAGATGGGAGGCATGATAAAATAATAATAATAATAATAAATAGTCATTTTATAAGTGGAACTAATAATAGTTAGACTAATGCATTCCTTTGAAAGGGTAATGAAGTTGAGATTGGATCAACAATGAAGAAAATATTTCAAGAATAGAGAGAAACTGAGATGGAATCTTTCTCAAAAACATATCCAACTCACTTCCATACATGTTAAAATATTTACCTTAGCTATGAATGCTTGAAAGAACTTCTGGGAATTATTGTGTTCTTTTTTTAAAAATATTATTTATGTCTATTTTGCCATGTTCTCATAGTCAAGATGGTTCTACAGATATTTGAGTATTTTCATGTGGTTTATTAAATGTTTTTCCTAAGAACATTTAACATATAAAGCAACCTTTAATAAAGCAACCTTTAATAAAGCAACCTTTAATAAAGCAACCTTTAATAAAGCAACCACTCAGTTATGAAGTAGCACACTGAACCTAGTTTCCATGAAGGAACACTGAGTCAAACACAGTTGTGTATTGCCAAAGGGTAAACAGATATTAAAAACTCGGTGATGATTTATCAAACTAAACACGTTAGATGTAAGATTTTATCATTTCATTACTTTTCTGGTCATTAACCATCTCTTCTATGATTGCTTTGGATGTTCTCAGATTAAAAACTTCAACTCTATAGCAGCCATATTAGAGAGAGACATTCTAATGTTTTAATAGTATAATGGAGTATAACTGGATAAACATTTGGGATCTGGGTGGAGTGTTAAGGGAAACAACCAGGAGGTACGTTTTATGGTTTGCAGGGAAAATATCCTAAAATACATTTTAGAGTTGTGAAGTTTTAATGTATATGTATAATGAAGTTTGTATGCCACAGCATACTAACTTATTCTACCTCAAGAATTAACTGTAAAATATTTACTGATGCAGACCACTATGAGTTTCCTTAGACTCTGATTTTACTCTTTATATATGTCTATTCATGCAGGTGGTGATTTGGTGAAAGTACCACCGTATCCCTGTGTGTCATAAGAGGCAACTAAAAGGGTTGGTGTCAGGAAAGGCATCCAGTCGTAAAACACTGCCTCAAAAAGTCCCGTCAAACCGATGCCAAAAGAAAAGTGGACATTAAAACGATGATGATGATGATGATGCTCACTCCAGGGTGATGGATTGGTGGAATTGTTAGAGTGTTAGACGAGATGTCTTGGAGAATCTGTTCCGGTTCTTTATGTTCCGATGGCAATGTCTGTGGCGACATTGGTGCTTAGCTATATCGGCCCTTGTCTTTCCCTTGGACAACATTGGTGGCAAGGAGAGGGGAGACTTGCTTCCATGGGTAACTACTGTTTTCTCATAAGAAAAGACCTTACTCAGCTCAGACCTGCAATTTGATGAGGAATTTTCTAGTTACAGATCTATGGTCTGATGAAAGCCCCAGATGTATATACACCATCATTCGTTTTATGTCCGTTTTTCCATGCTGGCATAGATTGGACGAATTGTATATTCGGAGCAGTATTCTACAGCCAGATACCCTTCCTGTTGCCAACCCTTCCATATTTTTGTATGTAAGGTAGTTTTTCCACGAATCTTTAACAGTTGAACAGTTAATCTGCTGGCTGATCGTCATTCACGGGATGTAAACAACGATCACTGGTAAGACTTTGTGGAGACACATGCATGTAAGCACACACACACACACATATATATTGGCGATAGGAAGGGCATCCAGCCGTAGAAACCAAGCCACACGAAATATGTGTGAGGCATGGTCCCTCGACCCGCCTAGGAGAGTGGTGACTCTATACACAACCGACGTGGGCCGAAATCACCCGTCCAACCCATGCCAGCATGGAAAACGGATGTAAAATGATGATGATGATGTTCCTCATTGGATGTTACTTTCACTGAAGTTTTCAAGGATAAGCAATTACTAGTGTATGAAGTGAGACCAATATTCTAGTAGACCTGTTTCTATGGAAACCATACTAATGGTCACTTTTAATGGAAAGATACTCTACAAGGTGGTTGTTTACAACTGTTTTCACCGCAATTGACATGCTAGAAATAAGAGAAAAAGGATGGTAGGGTCAGAAAGATTACTCTTCTTGGGAATGAGACACATTTTTCCATAGGTTGGAGTAGATTCCAATAGAAAGGAAAACTATTGAAGATTTTAATGAAGATAGGAGCTAGCTCTGGAGTGCACTGTTTGAGGTTGGATTTACTGGAGAATGTTTGCACTTGGTGACTATGATTATGGTGGTGGAACAAGTCATGAAAAAGAGTTTTGAAAGGGTTTTGTTGGGTTCGGTTTGGAAATGGAAGCACAGCATATGTGATGGCTTTATCTGCAAGAGTACTTATTACATAGCTATCTTACTAGAGGAGTGTGGTGGGTAGGGAAATTCTACAAGGTTCATAGAGAACCTTATTGCAAGGGATTAGAAGGACTGGTTGCAATTTTAGAGGTGATGAATCCTCTACTTTCTTGATGGTCATCTTTCAAGCATTGCAATGGTGGTTAAACTCTTACCAGTTGGTGATACCGGGTGACTTCCTCTAGATATTGTAGTCATTGTTCTTAACGTGTACAGTTGCATGCAACAGTGAGTGAACCACTTGAGGGTTTGGGTGTCGTAGGTTTTGGATATATGAAGGATGCGGAAGGACATTCAAGGAGGATGATATCAGTCACCTGCTAAAAGGTTTTGAACAGGTCCACATTTGCTGTCAAAGGAAGTCATCACAGAACTAGTGGATCTTTGACTAGTAAATTAACTGTTTAACAGTAGGATCCGAGGAAACTATTGATGGTCTGCATTGGAATTAGTGGGTATAAACAGTTCACAAAGTGGAATAAATTGGTTTGCTGTGAAGAAGTTTAACATTTTTGGCAGAGAGCGAGCGAGAAAGAGATGTTATCTGATGGTACCCACTAGATAGATTAGAATTAGTCAGAGAGGACTTTGAAGTACCAGAGGGTTCATGGGGTAAGAATTGTGTGGTGGGATAATGTTGGGTGGGTTACATTGATTAAGCAGTGATCAAACATCAACTACCACTGGAGAGTTCCATCAAAACATGGACTTGTTCTTTCTCTCCTAGAATTATGGGGAAAATTCATAAATATTCATAAAATAACATAAACTTTCATTGAATACCCATACAAAAGTCATCATTAAGTTCTATCTTCTCCAATACAATCAATAAAAACAGGTATATTAACATTTAGGACAAACTTTCTCATGCCATCTCAAAGTAACACCTTCCAATTTGGAAAATCCTTATAATAGTACTAATTTCTAACATTGGCACAAGGCCCACACATTTGGTGGATGGATATAGCCTATTAGATTGACCCTGGTACTTGACTGGTACTTTATAATATTTACCCTAGAAAGGTGAAAGGCAAAGTCAAACTCCAGCCAGATTTGAAATCCTTAGAGGGCTATATTTTCATTTTCACTATTTAACTATCTTCTAAACATATTTAATTTGGATTTTAGACAAAACAGACCACTAAGCAATAATACTCTAAAAAGAATAATTCATTATAAGACCTGTTTTCCAAATCTGCAATTCGAGCAACAAGATAAGTAGTGAAGATAATGCAGTGTATATTAGTTAGAAGTATAATGGATATCGTGTACATGTATTCCTCATTGATTACTTCTATTTAAAAGATTGGTGTGGAATCTAAAGAAAGGAACATTTAATTTTGCAACAATTCAGGTATAAAAGACAATAGTAATTTGTTTATGATAAATATGCCATTCTTCAATAAATGGTATTTTACATTGTTAATACTAAAACAAGTTATGTATGTATATATGCCTGTCTCTATGTGTGTGTATGTATGAGATAGAACCTCATGATGAATCTCATGATATATTTATTTAGTTAATGAATATGCAGATTGGATCAAATGTCTCCTTCTGTAAATGTATTTGACCGAGATTTAATATTAGCTAAATAGTGGAAAAAACAAAAAGATGAAGGCAAATGACTATCAAAACATTCTTTCCAAAACTATCATTTTAATTTTCTTTATTGTTATTTACAACTATTCCTATAGAAAACCAGAGGATGCACTCATACAGCTTTTTATTAAAGTATTAATACAAATGCAAATAATAATGATAATAATATTACTAACTGTGAATGTAAAAACTCTCAAAAGTTTGGTTCTTTTAACAGTTTATGGAAATCCTAAACAATAGAAGCTTGCTTTTTTTAAAATGGCGATTGTAATAGAAAAATCTTTAGAAATATTCATTTTAATTAACTGAATATTTTTGTTCTATGTTTGTAAAGAACAACCTGAGAGACAGGAATATGGCACTATTCTGATATTGTTTTTTATTACCTATTTGTATATGTTGTTAGGAATCCTGGAACATAATTAGATTTTTATTTTATTCTGACAATATATATATATATATGTGTGTGTGTGTGTGTGTGTGCAACACTAACTTCAGGAAAACAGCCAGCCACCTGGTAACCTACCAATCAGGCAAACACAGAAGCCAAATTGACTTCATACTCACTAGAAAACAGGATAGACAATTGGTTGTGAATACCAAGTCTTTCCCT
>JAOPJM010001179.1:8854879-8866570 GCA_027124095.1 Muusoctopus leioderma | reverse complement strand
AGTATGGTTGGTGACAGGAAGGGCATCCGACCGTAAAATGCTGCCTCAAGAAAATCTCCGTCCAACCCATGCTAGCACGGAAACAGATGTAAAACAATGATAATGATGATGATGTATATTTGTGTGTGCTTGCATGTGGTTCCACGAAGTCTTACCAGAGATTGTTGTGAATGACAATCAGCTGGAGGATTAACTATTCAATGGTTAAAGATTCGTGAAATACTACCTTACATATGTAAGGGTTGGCGACAGGAAGGGCATCTGGCTGTAGAATACTGCTCCAAAAACAAAAATCATCCAATTCAGGCCAGTATGGGAAATCAGATGTAAAACAGTGCTGATGATGGTAATGATATTGATAATATATTGGGTTATAGTAGATTATCTACTCTTCTTGCAGTTGTGGAACACAGTGTTATACATGTTATTATGGGTTTTTAAGACAATTTAGACCCAAAAGTCAAGATGCGTATACATGGATTTTTATGGTATCTGAAGTTTACTGTAAACAATCATATCTTATTGAAGAAACATTTTGTAAGCTGTCTCACCGCACTCACCAGTAAGTAACAGTTGTTAGTTATTTAATGATGTTTATATATTTATATACTTTTATTAAGTAATTAAGTTTCCTTATCACATTATATAACAGATCCAGAGGAAGAAAAATCTTTATTAAATGGGATATATAGAGACAAAGTAAAATTTCTAATGGTAGGATAATCTAAAGTTGTCATCAATAGTTTTAGTTTTGAAAAGATAATGAAGGTAAAAATCATATGGTTTTTATTAAAAACTACTTCGTGCTTTATTTTCATGAAGAATTTTCATTTTCCTTGTAACATAGACATTACGGAGCCTTTTTATATTCAATAAAAATTGTTTTGCTTGTGTGCAGTTTATAACCAGCGTCCATTTTGGTGGGTGGGTGAGGGTATCTCTATGTTTATTTCATTTATATCAGAAATTATCCTTTTCAACATTTTTGCATTAACCAGTCAAATTGATTTTTTTTTTAATCTGTTGATTTTTCTCTTGTGTCTTCTATAAGCTTCTTTCGATTTTTAAGCTTATTAGTAAAAAAAAAAAATGTACACAACTAACACTAAAAACTATGCAAATTATTGACCTAAATATATCTTAGCTGAGTTTATTGACCTGTTTCCTCTTTCTCAAGATCTCAACATTCTCGAGATTCAAGACAAAATTTTCAATTACTACCCTATGGTACTTTAGTATAGAACAAAATGAACTAATTACACAGAAGTAAGTTTTTATCTGAAATCAGTAATTAAAGTTCAATATATACCTGAAAATTATTAATTCCCTTAACCCTTTCATTACCGTATTTCTAATTAAATACACTGCCTTTAAAGGGGTTTATTAAAATAACTAACTTTGTCGTTATTAAGTTCTTAAATTAAATTATAATGGAAGGTTCAAATTTAAATATGAACACTTTAAAACAAATGGTTTTTTTTATCAGAGAACCAGGGGCGGTTTCAGGTGGTTTGGTATCAAAAGGGTTAAAACATATTGACTACCTTTTTAGTGTACATTGTTTTATGCAAGTTTCATTTAGGACTTCATTGATATTTTCTTTTTTAAATTATTTTGCAACTATTTTTATTTTTGTTTTGAGTCTCTAATATTTTCTCTAATTCATTTGAATAGTTTAAAATGAAAAGAAAAATATTAGGATTTCTATTTGCCTTCTAATTTCTTTTTTCGTGGTCTTGTTAAACTTAAGCATTCATTAACATTAAAGTAAATATCTATTTTAATCATTTTTACCACCAGTACCACCATCATTATCGTTGTCAACACCACTACCATCATTATTGCCACCTCTACAACCGCCATTGGTGTTATCACTATCACCACCACTACCATCATCACCACCATCAACATGTGCTTAGATGAGTTAGTGTCTGTGGAATCAGCATTCTCTGCCTTCTTCCGGTCTTAGTCATCTCAACTTATCTTATCTCACCTCATTTCATGTTTACCTTGGCTCCTATATTAGTTGGCATCTATAAGCAACCTGCAACATTTTTTCTTTTTTTAAATAGTATATAAACTCTTCTATTTCATCTAAGGGAATGTTTTATTGGCCCCTTTTTTTTTTTCTTGAAAAGTTAAACAAATTTAAATCATTTCATGTTCTTTATATTGATTTAGAGATAGCTAGAATATCTTCACCCTGTATATATGTATGTATCTGTGTCTGACATTTGAAGTAAAATGTTTGCAACTATTACATACTAGAAAATAGCATGTACCCATACTATTTACTAAATAATGCTTTACTCTAATCCGATGTTATTATAGGTTATGCAGGTTTATCGTATTTCATAAACTTTTCTCGGATTAATATTTACATTTAATATCGTGAGGTTTAAATCTATGAAGCTAATTTTCTAAAACTTAATATGCACTAAGGCATATTAAATTTGTTATATTAAATTTTTCTGAATATTGTTAAAAAAGTATATTCTATTTCAATTCTTTATTTATCGTATTTAATCCATTCACCAGCTGTGTGGTTGCATATGTTAATCCTGTAATTTAAAAATTATTTCTAAAACGACAAAAATCCAAACTTAATATGAATTTATTTGTTATTTATTCAGATGTTTATTTCAGAGGATTACTATGTGAAGGGTGTAGATTCATTATCAATATTAATTTAGTTAAAGGCCTTGTACCTGTTTACCAGAAATCAATATTAGATGTAACAGTCAATTTATAAATATAAAGATTTAGCTAACAATAAATTTAATTTAAAAATTATATCAGTTTCTTGTTTTCCCTTTACCTTGAGCTTGTCATAATTGCTAAACCTTATTTTTGTTTTGATGACCACAGGGTAAGATAATGGAAAGCTAGTTTATTTTTGTCTTTCAATAATTGAAGGTTTATGTCGTTGAAGGATGGAAATAAAGCATTGTAATTGTTGATGTATTTCTTTAGGCAGCCTAGAGTAATACGGTACATATTCAATAGATGAATATGTTTCTTCATAATAACTCTTGTGACTGATAAAGAGTCCTCGTTAAATGCTGTTTTCATTGTACCTGTGTGTGAGGATGCAATTTAGGTTTGTTGCAGAAAACATTTGCTGAAATATGAAGTTTCTTCATTTTAGAGAAGAAAATGTTTTGGCTACAAAGTTTTTAAAGAATTGTGTTGCCTGTTTATTCTGAACTTGTTGAAAACTCTGGCAACTTGACTATCAACTGGTGTTTTGTTTTTCTCAACTGAAAGTATTTTTATATGGTTCAAGGTGTCCGTATCTTGGTACTCTATGCCTTATGAAGTGAAGTGTTTTCACATTTTGTAAGGTCATTTTACTAATAGAGAAATACATTTAATCTGGAGCTACTTTATTCAATTGAACCACTTCAGGGCACTACTTGTAAATACAAGTATGAGTTGGGTTTTGCAGTTCAAGTTTTTGTTGTTTTGGTGGTAATTAGTTTATATATTTTCTAGAAATGTTTTGATGTTAAATTCGTTCATATTAAATCTTTTTATCATTCTTTTAATATTTTACTCTATTCAATATCCTAATTTCTTTTTTTAATATTTTTTAAATTATTTATTTTTAGATACTATCTTGAGTGAGATGGAAATACTAATTTAGATATTTGCATTTGTTGTAGTATTAAGTATTTTGCTTGGTAATTTTTTTTTACCTTTCCCAATGATGGCCACTGAATTATTTATTTTCAGTTTAGACTGAAACCGGGTACTTTGCTTTTAGAGTACTGTGAAAGTTAGTGATATCTGCAGCAACTTTTAAACTTAGAAATACTTAAGTCTGTGCTAACATACAATGTAGTGAGCAAAAAAAAAAAATTAATCAAAATTATCTTGTAGTCCGGAGAAGAAAACATTAACTCTACTTAAATCTCATCAAGGCAGGAAAGGACAACAACTCTGGGATTTCAGTTAATTAAAATTAGAATTATGCATGTGGTGAGGGGAAGAAAACATTAGCACAAGGGGTAATATTTATTAAATCTGATCTTTGGCAACCACAATGACAACTCTGGACATGTTTTGCTCTTATTAGACCTCCACGGTGAAGTATAGCCTTTTCCGTACTTGCCAGACTGGTTGTAAGTGAAATCACTGTATGGATGTACAAAAATGTACGAGTTGGCATGATGACATAAAATAATGACCAAGGAAAATTACCCAGGGACACCTTCCATATGAAAACAAATAGTTGGAATTTTTGAGTAGTAATCTCACTACAAATATCACACTAGTCTCCCTGCATTATTTTTAGGTTTATCTTATTTTTATCATGGTTTTCTCGTTTTCTGGAGTGCATTAGCATCCTTAATTTATGCTTTTCTACAATATAGTTTAGTTTACAAAATCCTTCTCTTGTGACACTTCATGAAAATTGTAGGCTATTGACATTAAGAAAGTGATTAAGAATTCAATAGAAATTCTAAATATAATACTTGACAGTATTTAATAATTATTAACCCTTGGCTTTCAGTTTAAGATTACCAGTTGTTTTGAGCTAAAGTATATTTCAGCTCTGGAGAGCAAAACAAGTTCCTTTCAGTTAGATTTGGCTATGTTTATGTGGTTTCTAGAAAAAATTATTTGAAGTGTTTTTTTTGCTTTTTTTTTTTTAGAGTAAAAATGAATCTGTCCATTTTCATGTTCATAGGCAATATAATCATTGTAGCTTTTCAAAACCCTTTTTAAAATGCACGATAACATACTTAGCAGTAATGGAAGACTTAGGTTTTGAAGATCAATGAATATAGCAGTGAATGGTGTTTTAAATAAAATTCTAGATCAGAAGTTGATTTATCATGAAGGAAGAAAGGAGTGCTAGAGAGCAAGTTTGTATAATCATATTGTAAGAGCCTGTAAATATGCAATATATTACCTACATTCCATTTGACTGATGTTACATTTTTCGAAAATGGAAATTAAGAAGAAAAAAAAATGTTTGTGGTTTTCTATTAGATTTTATAGAAGAATATTGGTTCTGTTATTTTATTGCAATATTTTAAGTTATTGGATATAATTAGAAAAATTCTATATTATTATTTTTTATTATTATTAATTAAAATTGAAGGTGTGCACCATACATTAGATTATTCTCACTAAGGATGGTGTGATCTTCGACATATTGACAATTTTTCTTTCTACATGTTTATTTCATTGATGTGAAGTAAATTTATTCCAAAATCACTTCAGTTAGAGAGCATCTCTTTGACAGTTATTCTTCATTAGATTCCTGTCTGAAATTTTAAATGAGTGTTTTAGATTTTATGGAGATCTTCAGGAATAACAAGTAGTTGAATATGGTGTGGAATATTTAGACTTTTGAGAATTGCCATAGCAACGTTTCTGAAGGACAGAATTTCTGTTCTATTTAAATGTTTCTATCATGCCAATATTTATTTACTGAATAATATCTAAAAAAATAAATAAATAAATTAATAGGTCGAAGTCTAATCGTCATTTTCATCAACATCACCATCATCCCCCTCTTAAAATAAAGCTTAAAAAAAGAGAATATTCATAAGACTATAATTATTAGTATGCATGGGTGTACTCTTCTATACTTGATAGCATGTGAAATGTTTTGATTCTGTTGCTTTTGAATTTTGCAATATACTTTTTTACATGCTGATATTAATTCTGTCTGGAATTTGTAATTATTATTATGGTTTCAATATTGCAGCTTAAGCTTAATATTTAAAATTATTTAACAATGTCCTGTGTTAGAGACATATTTATAAATGGAATGTTAATGTAACTGTGTTAAGAAAATTAAATTACAACAATTTCATTTTGGCTTCAAGTAAGTAAGAGAAATCTTTGGGTTTGGTAGAACAGTCCTTGTAGCACTCTAGAAAGATTGACACATGCAAGACTACTTCCATGTAAATCCTCTGCTCCAATCTGGTCAAAATCAATATAATATATCCACTGCATGAAAAAGATTTGTATGTCTTGTGACAGTGGTGTTTATGTGAGCACATGATGACTATCATTTAAAGAGAGTTGGTTAGCAAGCTTGTCTAACTAATGACAACAAGGGAGAAGGAAAATATAATCATGTAAAAGGTTATACATAGTTTGGTAGAAGATAATGAGACTGAATGAAAATGAAATATCAATATACTGGATTGTGACACTGATCATCCTATTAACTCTATCTAACCAGATAGAAGTATATTACTGTCACATAAGGTGATTGGGAACTCATTAATAAGGATGCATTTAAATCCATGGTTAGTGAGGGGGCTAAAAAAGAATTGCTTTTATTGCTTTCACCTTTGCTGGTCTTTTTATATGAACACTGCTTTACACTTCATTGTCAGAAACTTCAAGATGACAGGATAGATACCTAAAATGTTTATGGTGTATAATTGTTCCCACATATTTAGTTATCTCCCAGTTAACTAAATACATTTTTAATTTAAGTATACTTTTAATCATGGATAATTATTTGATTCTTTTGACATCATCTTAGGAAACTGATTCTTCTATTTTTCTTGCAAAGATGATATTGTTATAAATATTTTTTATTTAAGTTGCCTGACGGTCAAGCTTAAATAGATTATCTTTACATTCAACACAAATGGATACATTGTGGTTCCAATAAATACAAATTGTAACATCAAAAAATGCTCTTTGTGTTTATATTTTATCATAGATTGTTGTTGTTTCTTAACAAATTACTTTTAAGGTTGCAATATTTCAGATTCCTAATGGCTAGTAGTTTTGCTGTATTTTTTTGTATTTACATTAATATGCTCAAAATCTAACATCAGTTTCATTTAATGTCGCTTTAGAAGTTTAATACTTCAGGATAAATTTTGTTCAAATTTCTTGTCTGTTATCTGCTGAGAAATTGAAAACACTAGGATAATTTTTGAGACAAAATCAATATTCTGATAACCCAAATTCTCTTTGTTTAGTAGTAATAGTTAATCAACACTTAATGTAGTAATAACTCATTTCAGAATAATAAAATCTTGAGAATTTTACTGTCAGCTCTGTTTGTTGTTCCAAATATACATACTATTAGTTTTCATTAATAGCACTGCCATCTCACGAAAGATTTGGAATTCACTTGCACAATAAACAGTCCTAGTAAAAACACCTGTCAATTCTCTTCTAGGCATTCCTTTAAATACATTTAGGCCTACATGTGGACAAATACATTTTTTTTTTCTTTTTAAATTCCAGAATATGAATACTTTGAAAGCAAGAGGTGTCAATCGACCAACTTACAACTAGAACTTTAAATAGTGACAATACCTAAGACCTGTATAGGAGTAATAAGTAAAATTACAATCACATTTAGTATGAGCTTTATTTATATTTCTTTTTCCCTTTGTATTTCTAATTGCAGATAGTTCTCTAAATACCTAACTCCAATATTTGTTTCATTTTTTAACCCCGTCACATGAAATAAAATTATACATACTCTGCCTACTCCTAATACTTTCAATGGCACTTTAAAGATTAATAATCATTGTTTAACTATTAATTTTTCTTCCATTTTATGGGTTATTCACTTTTCTAAGATTTCAAGATTTACTTTGACTAAATATTGGTTTTCATGATCTTTAGCACTAACTATTGAAATATTTTTATTTTAAAAGTATTTTTTGGTTTTTAAACCTATTTATGTTCATTCATAATTAGTGACCATTTTCAATTAACTAGATTTTCAGAAATATTTAGAACCTTTTAAGAATTTTAGTTTACTCAGCCTTTTATTTTCTATCTAAAATGTACACAAAATATAAGTTTAGAATACAATGAAACTAACTATTCACATCAATTGTTTTCATTATAAAATACTGATTCGCTTTTCAGTTGGATATATAAATATATCTAATAGATTCTACTCAATTAAGTTCTCAATTAAGTTCTCATATTTTAAGTAACTTAGCTCATTAATAAATTAATACAAGAAACATTTTATAAAAACAACCTTGTTCTGCTGCTTGGATTTAGTACACAAGCTTGTATTTGTCTCCCTATGTATGATAAAGTGATCATTTCTTTTATTTTAGAAATTTATCATTTTTATTCATTCACCTTTAACCCTTTCGGTACGGGAGTTGTCAATAAGTGACTTAAGATTTTTGCGCGCATAGCCGGGAGTCGTCAATAAGCGATTCTGTGCCCAATTGAGTTCCGGTAGTCGTCAATAAGCGATTAACAGTTTGTATATGAAATATGCCCCCCCTTCTTACATGGAAAAGATGGTATAGATGTCCTTTTTTCACGCATATTTGAACATTTGTAGTACCGTACGTAGTTTTGCGTACCGAAAGGGTTAAGCGAAGTCTAAGTGACTATTGAACCCACAACCTACTGATCTCAAGTCAAGTATTCTGAAACACTGAATCTGCATGGCATACACACACATCACACAGAGACACATACAGACACACACATCATATACACACCAGCACATACTATAGACATACACCCCCACATACACACTGATACCCATCACAAATGTACACCAATTCTGACAGTGAAGCCAGTTATCCCACACTCACCTTGACATCTCTGGAAGTAATGATATGGCACAAAGACTGTTTAATTCCTCGTCCCACCTGCCAAATGATGCTCTCCGGAGGCTGCTGCTTGAAAGGCCATTCCCCACAAAGCAGTTCGTACCAAACCGTTCTGAAATAAGTAAGAAAACATTGGTTACCAACCTGCTTGAAATCGTCCCTATTTCTATGATAAAAACCATTTGTTTTAAAGTGTTCATATTTAAACCTTCCATTATAATTTTACCTAAGAACATTTTAAGTTATGTTCCAAACACCAACATAATAATGAGAAAGTTAGATATTTTACTAAATCCCTCCAAATTCTTAATTATTTTCAAAATTAATTGAAAATTATAGACAGTGTAGTTCCTTAGAAATATGGTAATGAAAGGGTTAAAGGAAAGAAAAGGCATTTTTTTAAAGCAAAGACATAACAATAATTCAAAGTTTTACATAGCTGTATTTTAGAGAAGAGTAAAGTTGTTGTTTTAGCTCCAGGTCAGTTATGATCAAGCAGACCTATGATCAAGCAGATCTATGATCAAACAGACCTATGATCAAACAGACATACGATCAAGCAGACCTACGATCAAGCAGACCTATGATCAAGCAGACCTACGATCAAGCAGACCTATGATCAAGCAGACCTATGATCAAACAGACCTATGATCAAACAGACCTATGATCAAAGAATCAACTCATCTTGTTTCAGAGTGTTTGTAGGACCCTATTAGTGTGAAAAAAAACAACAACCAAGCCAATGAAAACGAGTGGTTGTTGTTGTTGTAGTGTTGGGGGTGGGGGTGGGGATTGTCACAAGCAACAGTTGGAGAAAGAGAGAGGCAAAAATACTCCAACCTCTATGACAATTCAACAACACTACCATGATGTAGAATCTTAAGTGAGCAATATGTGCTCAACAAATAGTACAATATAATAGATATTTATTCAGACAAACACTCCAAGGTGGAGAATTGGCAGAGTTGTTAGAATGCCTTGCAGTATTCATTCCAGCTCGCTGCACTCAGAGTTCAAATCCTGCTACGGCCAACTTTACCTTTCATCCTTTCAGGATAGATAAATAAAGTACCAGTCTAGGGCGGCGGTGGACTGGTGGAATTATCAGAGCAGTATTTCTATCGGCCCATTGTGTTCTGGGTTTGAATCCCACTGCGGCTCAATTGGGTGTTAGGCTTAATCCATCACCTGGTTTAACACCACCACCTGGCTGCCCTTGGGTGCCTTTAGCGAAGTCCACTCTATTACAAGCATTTAGGCCAGGGCTCCAGTCTGAGGATACCTTCCTCTCTCTCCCTTCCACCAGTCTTGGAGGCCCTGAAAAAGAGTAATGGGCACTGCCTTCCCACCTGACAAACCGAAAAATAAACTAACAAAAAAAAAAAGACACGCCATGAAGTATTGTTTCTTACAATGGTTCATATGATTTTGAAATACTTCAACATCTCATAAAATGACAAATAGCTCTTTCTTCATTACTTCAGATGAATAAATAACATTATTTTCATGTTTATAGCAAAAAATTTGTTCATAGCAATTATCAGTTGTGGGGTACAGAATACAGTTTTGAAATCATACTACTGTACTGCAATAAATATTTCACTCTCCTACATGTATTGAGTACTCTTACTGTGTTTGCCGTAACATTTGCATACATATATATATTTATCTTTTAGACATCACATTTATATTTACGCACGTGTGTGTTTGTGTGTGTGTGTGTGTGCGTGCGCGCGCATGCATGTGTGTGTATTTATCTTCATGAAGTTTTCATTGTTGACACTACTTGGCCTACTGGTGCTCATTGTGTACATTCTGTGTAGAGAATTGGCCTGCAGCTTTAATGGTTCGGTGAAGATCGGTGGAAAAACTACCGTAGTTATAAAGTACTTATAACTAAGGGTTGGAGACAAGGAGGGCATCTGGTCGTAGAATACTGCAACCCCCACCCCCCCACCCCCAAATGTCGATCAACTCCTGCCAGCATGGAAAAACGGGCATGATGACGATGTTGACACTGACAATCTAAGACACAACATACATATAGAATGCATTCCATCCTTACCCAAATGCATATGTGTCGGATTTCTTAGAGAAAGGCAGTTCTGTGTTGGTTGTCTGGGTGTTCCCTGCTTGTAATGACCTCATAATCTCTGGAGATAAGTAGCACAGCCAACCTAGAGGAATTGCAAGACAATCTCCTTTCCTGAAACAACAAAATGAGAGAGAAATCAGCCAACTGTAGATATGATAATTTTACAGCCATCTTAATAATCATAATCGTTTCTAACATAGACACAAGGCTAGCAATGGGAGGGGAGGGGGGGGGGGGGAGGCAATCAAATCAACCCCAGTACCTGACTGGTACTTTATTTTATCAACCCCAAAAGGGTGAAAGGCAAAGTATACCTCAGCAGGATATGAACTCAGAATGTAAAGAGTTGGAACAAACACAAGGCCAGAAATTTATCAGGAGGGGAACAGTCGATTATATTGATTCCAGTACTTGACTGGTACTTTATTTTATCGACCACCCCGGAAGGATGAAAGTCAAAGTTGGCATCAGCAGAATTCGTTTCTAACATATAGGCACAACAGCACACATTTTAAGGGGAGGGAACATTTTATTAAACTGACCTCAGTACTTGATTCAGCACTTATTTCATCAACCCCAGGAAAAATGAAAGACAATGTCAACAGCAGTGGGATTTGAACTCAGAACATAAAGCAACACAAGAACAATAGCATAACATAGCATTACAATACTTTTGTTCCTTGGTTTAATGCACTGATATCCACAAGACCACTTGGGACACTGCTAAAGACTTACATCTACATGTAATAAATTCAAAAGGAAGATATACTGGAGTGGTTTCTTATTACCATCTTGAGACCCATGGAAGGATATGAAGTCAACACTGCCGACCAAAAAAACCAGTCATAACTACACGGCAGTAATTGTGGCTCATGATTTAATTCTTAACATCCTGTAGGATACAGTTCCACATGGTACTATGTTCTACAGGTAACTAGCATCAAATTGACATGAATCATCGAACTACATATATATATACATATATATATATATATATATTATATATATATA
>JAOPJM010001179.1:8829338-8842187 GCA_027124095.1 Muusoctopus leioderma | reverse complement strand
AAATTCTGCCTCAATAACTCTCTCTGTCCAACCCATGCTAGCATGGAAAAACGGACGTAAAAAGCGATGATATATAAGGTATCTGATTGTATAGCAGCTGCTCTCACAGTCAACCCAAATTTATAAACTTGCTCAACTTTTGTCAGCAGCAAGAAAGAGGTGGGTGTTTAAGCTTGTTATTGAAAATTCGTTCAACGCCACCAGAACAATTCTTTTAACCTTTTACTGGTTTCAGTCTTTTGACTGCAGCCATGCTCAGGCACCGCCTTCAGGCATTTTAGTCATTTATATTAATCTCGGTACCTTGTCTGGTACTTTTTTCAATGTCTATTCATGGAATTGTTATGTCTTCCTTTGGTATAAAAGGATATAACTCACGTGCAATGTATCTTTGTTTGAAGCACTGATTTATTGTCAATACCTTGCCAATATCATCATCATCATCATCGTTTTACATCCGTGTTTCCATGCTAGCATGGGTTGGACAGAGATTTTCTTGAGCCAGCATTTTACGGTCAGATGCCCTTCCTGTCACCAACCATACTGATTAAGTATGGGAATCCTATCACCAAACTACCAAACAGCTGGGCATTTTGTTATGTGGAGATATAAACAAACGTCACCGGCCGATCGATAAACGGTGTCCAGCGATAACAAGCGCATGCATGCACACACACACACACAAACACACATATATATATATATATATGTATATATATATATATATATATATACATATATATACACAACAGGCTTCTATAGTTTTGGTCTACCAATTTCTCTCATATGGTATTGGTCAGCCCAATGCTATAGTAGAAGACACTTGCCCAAGGTGCCACGCAGTGGGAAAGAACCCAGGACCGCATGGTTATGAAGCAAACTTCTTACCACACAGCCATGCCTGTGCTTATAACCATACCCTATGAGCCATATCTGAGCATATCAGTTTTTAATATTTCATTTTATATCAAATAAATTTATATATAATTAAAAAAATAAGAAAATTAATTACATTATTTAAAAAAAAATAAAAGTGGATGGGGAAAAACTTTGCAGCCTAATACCATATATTATGCACACCCCTAATTTTAATCTTGATTTTAGTGGAAAAAGTGCATATTATACATGGAGTTTTATGGTATTTGGCATACTAGAAAATGAAGTTACACATGTCAGAATATTGAGTGCTTGGAGGGAATAATTGAAGAAATCAAGAAAAAATAAAATAGTTCTCAATGATGCCAGTTAGCTCTAGCATAGCTATTTAGTGGTTGGAACCACTATAGCTCTAGCATAGCTATTTAGAGGTTGGAACCACTATAGCTCTGACCAAGTTGGAGTACTGCCACATATGATGGCATTAAGAAAGAACTGTCATTGGACAGCTTTGATGAGCTCTTAACATGAATAGCTATCATATGGAATTCTTTTTTTTTTTTTGTCACTTATTAAAATCCATTCAACAAAGAAGACTTGGTTTTAACATATTTCTATCATAAATTCTATCAAAATTGAAAATAATTCTATCAAATCTGCACAACAAAGTAAAGTTTAGAAATGCATTCTTTCTTTTCAAAATCATGTTAGATGTATTGTTTGGTTTTCCACACTTCACAACTACCATACAAATTGTTTTGAGGACTGGTAGTCACTGCCTCTTAAATCTGTTGCTTCAAATCATTTTTGATATGTTTAGTGAGTTCAAACCATATGGCTTAAAAGCAGTATCTTTTCCCTTTTAGATTATATTGCTGTATTTAATAATATGATGCTTTATCTATAAAAGCAAGAGTAGCTTTGATGAAAGCTTTTTGGCTTTGATAAATCAAAGCAATATATGATGCAGCTTTTTAAGAAACTGCACTGAATTTCCAGAAACTGGAATTTGAACATCAATATGTTTATGATGTACACAGTGATTTAAGATCCTTTGGCACACAAAAGAAGGCTCGGCCACGTAAATAAAAAGGAGTGGTGATAATTTTCCAGTTCATTGTAGCTGTTGTTATTATTGACATAATTACATTACGAGCACAGATTGTAAATGAAATGAGATTCATACTGAGCTTAATTGTTTATATAATTGTTGTCTTCTAGGGCTTCAAACATTAAAATCTCTAATTATCTGTTGGCAAATCTCACCAAATTCTTAACATGAGGAGATTGACATCCAAATTAAACTCATTACATCATAAACATTCCCTGTTGGTAGTGATGAACAGAACATAATTACAAGCTTCTCTTGCTTGGCTTTTTAACTCGCTTCACATATCAGACTAGAAATACAGACAGTACTGTTCATCATCGTTTTTATATCTGCGTTTCCATGCTAGCATGGGTTGGACAGAGATTTTTTGAGGCAGCATTTTATGGTTGAATGCCCTTCCTGTCACCAATCATACTGATTTTAAGTACAGGAATCCTACCACCGAGCTACCAAATGGCCGGGCATTTTGTTATATGGAGATGTAAACAAACAGCACCGGCCAATTCAGCGATGAAGGTGTCGAGCGATGACAAGCACATGCACACACACATATATATATACATATACGATATGCTTCTATACAGTTTCTGTCTACCAATTTCATTCACAAGGCATTGGTCGGCCCAAGGCTATAGTAGAAGACATTTGCCTAAGGTGCCATGCAGTGGGAGAGAATCTGGGACCACTTGGTTACAAAGGGAACTTCTTAACCACACAGCCATGTCTGCACCTATTATATAAAATTCCCTCAAGATATTGTACAGAAGTGAAGTTGGAACAGCATACATTGTAAGAATCTTCCACTGTCACAGATCAACTACAACCCATTGAGAAATCAGGTGTCTAATTAGTATCAACTGTGCCTTTCATCCTTCCGGGGTCGATAAAATAAAGTACCAGTCAAGTACTGGGATTGTTGGCCTTGTGCCTAAATTAGAAACAATTATTGCTGCTACAAGGCTCTATTTCACTTTGCCTCACTTGTCCCTCTTATAGGAAGCCATTTGAACATGTATATCATTTATTTTGCTGAATTTAAAGTTGTATCCTCTGTTATACTTTTTTTATTTATTCTCTACCTAAATATCATTTGAAGAAAATTATCCATGCACTTATATTCATTTCAGGCTAGACTAGAAACTACATCAGTTTAATATAGAGGTCAACAAACTAAATATGTTTTCCTTTTCTACCCTCTCCTCCAAGGGTAAATGGCTATGCACTTAATTCTCTTCTGGGAAATATGGCTTGTAATCAATTTAGACTTGAGTGTGGGGGGGGGGTCTGCTAACTTTCAGCTAAGATAGTCATCTTAACTAAGATAGGCATTTTAACTTTCCAAATATCATCTGTCAAAGAAACTTTTGTGAAGTTAAGGAATTGTCTAAATTATATCTCTAAGTATGAAGAAGGGAAATATTTGCAGGAACTGCTTTCATGAATGGATAGTTAGTACAGTACCATCCAAGCATTTTAAACATATTTGTGTGATATGAAAAAAAATGGCCTTTTCATTGAAAAGATAATTTCCTGATTTTCCTACTGTTATGTCACAGAAAGAGAAGTCCAAGCTTGTTTGTGTAAAGTGGGCACTAGTATACTTGATGTAGTAAGCCAAGTAATTTTTAATTAATTAAAATTACACTTTTTTTACTTTAGTGATGAGAACAGCTGTAGATAAATTATCCATTAAACATAAAACCTGTGATTTTTCCTGGTCAACTGTCAAATTATCTATCAATTCAAAGTTAGCTACATTACTAAAACTCTGTTAAAACTAGTACAAAAACTGCATTTATTATCAATTAGGTACTTGATTGGGTATCATATTGCAGATTCTTATGTAAGCTACCATCTAATGGCAAGTTATCAAATCTTCTATTAGTATTTACACAAGGCATTTGAAACAAGACTTGATATAATTCAAGTGTGTGCCAAAAATGCCAGCTATTTTGTCTACTCTTTTCTACTCTAAATTGAATTCATGTCTGCATCAATGTAGTATGTATTTAAATTTTTGGTCCAGTCTAAATTCAGATCTTTTTATTTGTTTCTAAATGCAGCAGAATAATTACTATTTTAATGTTCAATCCATGAAAATTTAATCTTTCATATGGAATTTGCATGGAGATGAAAGCTGCAGTATTGTATAAAGAGAAGCTAGACATTGATATCAAACGCTTAAAGAATTTGTTGCTGAAATATTGTGTTGAAATAAAGCGGTCTTTTGAGGAAGATAAATCTAAAACTTTAGTGGTTATTTCATTACAAAAATACACATTACCACTTTCTGCGAATGTTTTAGTATAGATTAAATATCCAACCAAGGGACAACTGGTTTTTGAGAACTTACTCATATAGCCTATCTTGGTATAAAAAAGGAATTTCTGTGAAACTAGTTACAACTGCAACTTTAAATGTATAATTTAAAGAGAATTAGGAAAAAATCATTCCAAGTCTGTTTTGGGGCATAAAATATTTGATAGAATAGAGTATGGAATGTTTTATTTGTAAAACAGGGAATAGAAAACTCTATCAGGATTTCCTATTTTGAATGGAGAAAAAAATGAAAATTTCTTTTGAATCAAGTGAATAGCATACTAGCTGTAAATATTCTCTTCATATATTCAATGCTTTATTTTCTCTATTTCATTGCCTCTCTGTATTCCAGACTTCTTTCTGAGTAACCTTTTTTTGTTCTGTAGTATTTATTCACTCTCTTCCATTTTCTACTCTTTATTACTATGGCTGTGACAGGATCACTTGTTTCTTCACTACCTCATACTTCATTTATCTTGGTTGGTTTATCTCAAACAGCTGGTGTGATTCCAGTATGACTAACTACTATTCCTTATCTTCTTTCCAATCTTCATTTCCAGTATAAATTTGCCTTTTCCTTTTATTTGTAATTTTCAACAGTTGAAATTGTAAATCTCAAATTTTCAGTGCTCTGTGAGCCCTTCTATTTTCAATATCACTAACTCTGCATTAGTAGTATAATGAGTCAGTCATTTAAAAAAGCAACAATAAATATATTAATTGATACTCTGATATTTTCATTTTTATTGAAGTGTATATTTTAATTTTGTCAATTTCATTTTTGGTATTGTTTCACTTTTGATAAAACTATTGTGTGTATATTGTAAAGTCATGTTGGAAGCCTAAGAGTTTTCAGATAAGGTGTTTTTATTGTTTAAAAAAAAACAGGGTCTCCATTAATGGTTGTAAAAATGATTTTTAGAGTAAGAAGGAAAATGATGTTCACAATTTATTAATTTATTGAATTCAATACTCTAAAGCGAAGCATTCTCATGAAACAAAAGCATATTTATGTATCATAAATTGTAAATTAATATTTTATGTAGAATAAAGTGATTGTTATGAGCATTGCAATAAAGTGTTGAACAGATAAAACTTATGAAGCTATCCCCATGTCAAGTTGTTTGACAAGTGAAAGCCACTAAACAATTCCTGTTGATGTTCTTTGTTTATAACCTATTCCACTTTACTATTTTGAATATGGTAATTAATGTCACTAATCCTGCAGGTAACATGCTATAAAAGAGTATTGCATTACTATCCAGATGTCTTTCTCACTAGCTATACACAATTGTTTTAGTTCACAAATAGCTTAAGCCTATTCAACATCTCTCTTGTTGTTTTGGTTTGTGTTACATAACCATAAAATCCTAACTTACTAGTTATTTTCATTTGCTTTCTTGTTTTTTAGTTGCATCACTTTTATTTATTATATTCAAGAAACACCAATCTTCCTCTTAGTTAGAATTTTTTTTTTTTTTCAAATTTCTTATATTGTGTATGCTTTTCTCTTGCTCATTTTGTTTGTAACATGAATTGAAACCTTGCTATTGCTAATTTATTGTGTTCCTAGATAAGACACATTACTCTGTTTTCATTTGTATGTGCCCACTTCACAACTGAGTAGTTATTAGCAATGCTTGCTCCACCAATGAGCAAAAATACAATTTATGGCAAATAAGTGCAAAGTATGAATGTTTATGGGAAAATTTCCATTTCTTAGCCTTTTTCTCTTGGGTTTTTGTTGCAGCCATTCTTTGTGTGCTTGTATGTCTAATAGGCGAGTGAGACATACACCTGTTATTCTGCGTTCTCCTTCAGACTACCATCTTCTAAGTTGTTCACATTATGACTGAGTCATAGATTTTGAAAACTCCACTGTATTGATGAGTGGGGTTCCTTCAAAAGCATCATTGTGATTGGTTCATCTGTTTTTCTTTTGTAAGGGAGCAAATTATGTCTTGCCTTTTTTGTATTTATACAGTAGTAATAATAATAATATTAATAATCTAATTGCATATATTTATTTCAATCAGTGCAATATTGAATTTTAACTTTAAATTTATATATTTATGGAAATTAGATAAGTTAGGATTTTTTCAAATTTATCACTCTATCTCTCTGTCTATCTTTCTGATTTAAAAAAACTCTCTAATTTGGAAACTCTTAACTTATCTGATTTCTATGAATAAATAAATTTATAAAGTTAAAATTCAATATTGCACTGATGAAATTTATTAAGATTGAAATATGTAAATGTAATTTGAATATTATTATTGTTATTCTACTGAATAAATCTGAAATGGATTAAACCTGATTCTCTCCCTTATAATAGAAAAATGAATGAACTAATTACAATGATGCTTGCAAAGGAATCCCTATCAACAACACACTGGGATTTTCAAAATGTATGACAACAGTCATAGTGTGAACAACTTAGAAAATGGTGGTCTGAAGGAGAATGCAGAAAACCAGGTGCTCACAAAGCTTTGTTACAACCAAAAAACCAAGAGAGAAATTTTCTGTAAACATTTGAATTTCGAGTAACAATCAAGTAACAGTAGGGAAAAAAAAAAAAGATTGAATACGTTTATCATTCTCTGTGTATCTTTCTGGTTTTAAAAACTTATCTGATTTCATGAATAAATAAATTTAAAGTTATGATGAGATCTATTAAGATTGAAATACATATATTCAATTGGAATCTTCTTCTTCTTCTTCTTCTCCTTCTCCTTCTCCTCCTCCTAAACAATTATCATTATTGTTAATATAAGGTGGCAAATTGGCTGAGCCGTTAGTGCATCGGACAGAATGCTTTGCAGTATTCATTCTGGCTCACTATGCTCTGGTTTTAAATACCACCAAGATCAGTTTTGCCTTTCATCCTTCCTTTCAGGGCCGATAAAATAAAGTACCAGTCAAGTACTGGGGTTGTTGGTTAAAAAAAACTGTGCCTATGTTTAAAAAATATGTATTATTATTATTATTATTGAATAAATACGAAATAGATTAAACATCATTCTCTCTTTTTACAAAAGAAATGGATGAACTAGTCACAACGATAAATGCAAAGTAGTTATAATAGAAAAGTGAAAGTATAGGCATGAGTTCAAACATTATTACATTAAATACAGCTATTGTGTTGTGTATCTAAGGCATATTACTCTGCTTGCCTAAATTTGTCTGAGTGATTCCAGGTTTTATTCTTACTTCGCTGTTGAGGGACTTCCAATTATAGAAAGACATGCTCCAAAGTATTGCAAATATTGATGTTTGCAGAGAAATAAAAACCCTTTCCATCATCATCATCATTATTTTACGTCCGTTTTCCATGCTGGCATGGGTTGGATGGGTGATTTTGGCCCGCGTCGATTGTGTATGGAGTCACCACTCTCCTAGACAGGTCGGGGGACTACGCCTCACACATGTTTCGTTTGGCTTGGATTCTACGGCTGGATGCCATTCCTATCATGAAAATGGATGCCTGTTTTATTCTATGCAGTTGTCTTAACACAATTATAACTCAGAAACAATTGAATTGAATTAACAGTAATACATTTTATCTAGAGCTCTATAATTCTAACCATTTCCACTTCTGTTATAACAATAATAAAATATATATTCCATAAGCAATAGTTATATTTTTTTACTTCTGTTTTCCTTTTATTTTACTTTTATATATTGCACACAGCCTTGGTAAACAATAAACCATATGAATATTAAATGTTTCTATTCTTTTTTACAGGTAAAATGGATGATGTATTGGATTGTTTTCGCTCTCTTCACCAGTTTCGAGACTTTCTCTGATTGTATTTTGTCATGGTAAGCACTGACCTTACAACATGTTCCTTTGTTTATTTTGTTGTTGATGTTGTTGTTCTTTTTTTTAATCTGTAGTGAGCACTATAAAGTAAGTGATCTCTCCATAAGAGAAGTCTGTGATCCAATTTTGATTCCCAATTAATATAATATTTCACTTCACTTGCATTGTTAATGCCCTTGAGAAAGGCATGAGTCTCAGCTTCCCATCCAATCTTATATAAATGAACCAGCTAGAGAGCCTCTATGTGGTCACTCAACCTGCTAGAAATAGTAGCCAATTGTCCTTCATCATACCCTACCATCTTAAAAGTGATGAACATATTGGGTAATGTCCTGGATGTATTGTTAGAATAAAAAGACAAAATGGTCATGGCTGGAATGCATTCAGTCATACGTCTACTGAATTTGTAGCCGTGTAAAAAATCATTTTAATCTGGTTTTTCTTGTACTGTATAGTACAAGAAAAACCAGATTAAAATGATATTTTACACGGCTACAAATTCAGTAGACGTATGACCTATGAGTTTGATGTTTCTTTAAATTTAAATTATTGAAGCATGTATTGAATTGTAATTTATTATTAAATATTTCCTTTTTATACATTTAGTTATCATTTTGCTATTATTTCATATTTGCAATAGTCATATTTCTTTAATAACCAATCTCTTTGAATGATGTGAATTTCCTACATGAATATAAGGCTTTAAGATTTAAGAGACAAGAAATGAGATTGTGTGATATTCATGCTTTTTTTAATGGCTATAGTGATGTATGTGGAGTGAAGAGGTTCAATACCTGCTAGACAGATGCTTACCTCTACCCTACAGAGTGTATCACACCCATATATAGTAATAGCTATTCTTTGACTAGGTACAAGGCATTTTTTGTGAGGGGAGATAATATAGTCACTGAATCACCCAGTGATGTTTGTTTACATCTCCATAAAACAAAATGCTCGGCCGCTTGGTAGTTCGGTAGTATGATTCAGTATTCACTCATCCATAGCATATCTTCATGTTTTTTCTCCAATAACGAATATGCTTCAGGTAAATCTTAGGCAAGGTCAAATACAATGTCTATGATGGGGAAACCTGAATCAGGTATTCTGCCCATTCATCCATTCTCTCTCTCTGTGACTTGGTAAGGAAGATGGTATAAAGTCTATTGATTCATATTGTTGGTACTTTTCCATTCCCAGAAGGATTTGAAATTGGAATACTGATGCTCTTAAATATCCAGCTTTTACCATTCTACAGTTTCCCATTACTTTTTGTAATAATAAGCAATACAGACAATGATGATGAAGATTTGTATCATAGGCACAAGGTTTCAGATTTATAGGAAAGAGTACATTTTAATTTTTATTGTTTTGAAATTTCTGTTTATTTGAGAAGAGCAAAACATATAGGCATTTCAACCTCTCATTTACTAGGTGGTAAGGATAACTGGGGGAGGCAAGTGCAGTTTTGTTTAGTTTGAATTGTTGCAAATCTGTGTTTGGAAAGGAAATATTCAAAGTATGTGTGGAAGTGGAGGGGGGCATTCAGCAAGTTTTTAGGAGCAGAGACTGCTGAAATAGCAATAGAATAAGAAAGGACACAGTTGGAAAGTTGCTCGAAGGTAAAGGCTTATCAATCAAGTAGATATCTTTTTCTTGTGTTGTCTACAACATGTGTGTACAAGGTGAGTAGACCATCCAAGATGTGTAAACTTCATTCTAGTGTAAATGTGTTTGTACTTTATAGAGGGTTAGCAATAGTTCGGCAATATAGTTTCTTTTTCTGATTTTGGGAAGTTGTTTTAGTAGTACAAAAAAGAATTGAAATATTTAAAGTTCATACCTTACCCCAAGAGCATTAACAACATAGGGGAAATGACTCTAAGTGGGAATCAAAGCTAACTCACATTCATGCTTCAAAGCAATATTCTCACTGTATCTTCCATAAATAATAATAATTACAAAGATCTGTTTTGAGAAGTCCAATTTCATAGTGAAAACAAATATCACCTACCAATATTTTATTGATCCTTAAAGAAAGACAAAGTTGAGTGTAGTAGGATTTGAGCCCAGAAACCTAAATCTTCAAACTAGATACTACAAAACATCTAGTCTGATGTTGTATTGTTTGTGCCAACTACTCTGCTCTTCCAAAATTAATAACAATGATTGGGTTTACATAGGCATGAAACCTCAGGTTTTTAGCAAAGGCGATATGTAATATGTTATATTTATGCCTTCCCAGTGGCATTAGTAATCAAAGTGAACAATATACAGCTGGTAATTGAAGCATCCTTGTAATAATAATAATGATTTCTAACTTCATCACAAGGCAACAAATTTGTAAGGGTGGTGGCTATAGTTGATTTAGTTGAACTTAGAACCTTAAGTTACATAACTGAATACCACAAGGCACTTAAACTGATGCTCTACCATTTCTGCCATCTACTACCTTCTGTAATAATTATAATAATAATAATTATTTCTAATATTGGCACACGGCCAGACACTTTGAGGGAGGGGTAAGTCGATTAAATCGACCCAGTACTTGACTGGTACTTCGTTTATCGACCCTAGATGGGTGAAAGGCAAAGTTGACCTCGGCGGGGTTTGAACTCAGAGCGTAGCGGGTCGGAAAGAATACTGTAAGGCATTCTGTCCGACGTGCTAATGATTCAGCCAATCCACCACCCTCCAATATAATAATAATAAGATTAAAAAACTACAATTATGAAGAAAATGCAAATAATTATCCAGTCAATCAACTATGTAACATTATAAAAAAAGTTGATAGTATTATAGAATCCAATCATACTAATGAGCAGGTAGGTGCATCAGTGTTTTAGCACAATTTATATGCTAATACATTTTCAAACAAAGAAAAATGTGCAAATATAAAGAGTACTCGTACAAGAGAGAAGAAAAATAATGTCAGTTGGATGCAAACCTATGTCACCTTGGAGACGTGTGTTTGAATGTCATTGTGCCAGGTTTCTATATTTATATTTATATGTGTGGTCTTTGTATTTTGCTTCGTTTAAAATTATAAACTTGCTATTGCCGTTCAATGCTTGGTAAACTGACAGTAAATAATTTTTATGCAGATAATTTAACCCTTTGGATTTCAAATTAGGAATCTGATTTCAGTTTTCATATAGTCTTGTCTAGAGAATTATTTTCTCAGTCATTTCAGATCTTTTCTGAGATATACTATGCATAGAGCATACAAGTGCATGAACACACACATGCATGTATGGATATCTGATTTTCTATTAAAATAATTTTTTAATGCTGAAATTATAGTTGCCTACAACTATGTTATGCACTCATATTTTGTAATTATAGATGAGAAATGGTCAAGAGAGTAAAGTATCGAGTTGCTAAAATTTTATTATCTCATAAAGGTCTCTTACCTTATTCTATTTACCTCAGTTTATCTGGCGAGATATATGTTATAACTTCCTGGAAAAATCACTTGTGATACTATTGTCTTATCCAGTTAAAGATTTATTTATTATTTGCTTAATGCTACAAAAGTCAGAGCTAAGCACTAGGCATGTAATATGCATATATTGTAGACATAATATTTTTCTTGTGCATATATTTATATCGTGTATCTAACTAGTTAGAAAGTGTTATACATGGAAGCTCATATACGTGCAAGCTCACATATATTCTCTACATAAATTAATATTGAATAAACCAGAAAACTGATTATTATAGTTACGATTCATTGTGTGTGTATATGGTGATGAGGGAATGATCTAATTTTAGAAATGGTTTTGAAAATTATTCCGGGTTCTGTAGTCAAAGGGATATAATGGTTCCATTAGCCCTATTTTAGACACTTGGAGAAAAAAGCAGAGGACAGTGTGAATAGAATTGAACAAAGACATTATTCAAACTTGGGTATAAAATCAAACGATATTATAAATAGCCATAGGGTGTATGGTAGAATGTGTGTGTATGCATGTGCGTATAGTAGTGGAGGGAATTTCATTGTATTTACTGGGGAACATTTCTGAAAGTATCCTACTGGGAAATCTAATTTCACTGGAATGTCCTGAAAACATTTCCTTTTACTTACAAAAGGAGACTAGTCATAGTTCTGAAAAATTATAAAATGACCATAAAGCTAATTCTAATGTGTTCAGAAAAATATTTTAGATAAGTAGGTTAAAGAGTAGTTTTCTACTCCTATCTATTTTTTTCTCCATTTTCATAAATGGAAACATCGTTGGTAAGTTCCTTTGCTCATAATCATTTATTGTTCAAGAGAGAATGTTACTTTCAACTTGTTTTGAGTCACTGTAGATTTCACTGTCTAACCATTGCTTTTTCTCCTTGCCAAAACTCTACTTTTAAAAGCATTTCTTTTGTTGCTTGTATCAGATCAATTAAGCTTTTTATGTTCACTTGCAATTTGAAGACTTTTCTGTCTGTGTAAAGGTTCACTAATTAGATTATTAGTGTATGAATCCTTTAAAGCTTTCTCTGTTTATTCCACCTCCCACAGTTAAAATTTTGTCCACGCCACTTTTCTCAACCCCATTCTACTTTGTATATGTGTAGAGGATAATTTCAAAGCAAGTAGAGTATTGAATGATATATAATGTAGCACAATTCAAGCCTGTTGCAACTTTCAAACATTTTTCGTGAGTCATCTGACAATTGCTTTTGAAGAAAATTCTGAGTAAACACACTGTAAAACTTGGAATTTTAA
>JAOPJM010001179.1:8707977-8725966 GCA_027124095.1 Muusoctopus leioderma | reverse complement strand
ATCACCCGTCCAACCCATGCCAGCATGGAAAACGGACATAAAACGATGATGATGATGATGATGATGATGATGATGATGATGATGATTAGTGTGTTACGAAGACAATATGAAATACATGTGTATGCTCACATAAATATGTAAGAAAAAAGAAAAGGTGTGCAAGTGTGTTCTAAAATTTATTTTTTATTTCATTTCTATTTTATTTTATGAGAAATTCCTAGTGAGACTGTGGAATGATAACAGCTAACAACTCCATCATGGACTCTAATGTATCTGAAAAGTTGTTCTTTGCTGCCACTCATCAATAAATACTAATTGGGTGTCTCACAGCGACATGTTCTAATGGAATAATGCAGGTAGAACGTTAGATGAGTGAGCTTCTAATACAGTTCTGTGAGCAAGTTGCCTCCTGTTGTTTGAACAGTATCTAAATTATTACTCCGACTGAATACCAGCTGTCTCATTTAGCCTGCCTGCAAAGTTAGTTTATGGGGTTTAAAAAAAAATAGATTGATGTCAATACGAAGGAAATAAAACCGGCATTATGCATGCTAAAAATATTTCACCGAGTCTGTTCATTAAAGTATAAGTAGGATCAAACACAGGAGCATGCCTGAATAAATGAACACACACACACACACAAACCCACATACATACACATACACAAACAAATGTACATACACTTGCATGCTACATGCACACATGCATTTCTAAAATTAAAATCTACCATTTCATTAATTCTTCTTTTTCCTTTGAGATAACCAGGCCGCATCACTGACTGACTGGAAAAATTTGAAATTTCAATTACTCTTTACTTTAGTTTTCCATTTAATTACTAACAAACACTCTTGTTTCTTGGCAACTTGAAATATTTCGTTGAAACCAAGCTGGTTGTTGATTGTGACAGAAAGAAAAAAATCGATCTTTTATGAATTTCTAAATAATTTTTTTTTTTTTTTAAATTCAGAGCATGGGAAAATGTTGCTCTATAGTCATGTTTTATATTTTAAGAGATGCTTGTTTTTTATTTGTTGATGAGTTCTTTCTTCCCCCCTCCATTCTCTGCTATTTTTCCTGTATCTCTATCAATAAAACCTCTCATTCTTAATCTTCACTCCATTAAACTGTAACCCTTCTGGGACTCAACTACTGATTATATGGCACCACTTTCATCTCTTGAAACACATTTTCACTCATCCACCCAGTATCAATTCTACTAAAGTGGAAACATTCTATGATATCCCTCTCTCTGCTTAACATGTTGTCTCACTACAGTTGGTCTAAGTCAACTGTGGCGTAGTCAAGTAGTTATCTTCTCCATCAGAACATACAAAGGTTGTGGATATTACATTTCCTCCAAGTAACAAGCTCAAAATGGCATATGTCACATGAAAATCTAGTTCTGATCTCAATTTAAATGAAGTTATTGGTAAAGTCACTTGAGACAAGAGTTCAGCAAAGAATTAACAGAGAAAGAGAGGAAATGGCATTTATCTTAAAATTGGTGTTCAAGTTTACCATGTTTCATCATAGACCTACTTATGGTACACTATAGGGGAAGAAGACTAAGTATAATCAACTGAAAAATAGATGCCGTATGCTTGGTTTCATGTTACAGAGACAAAATAAAATTAGTAGGGCCTTCTCTCTCTGTCCCCTTTCGATACCTAATAAGAAGAATGAAGCACCAAATTAAACACTGAAGATAGAATGTAAATAAATTCTCATGGAGATAACTTTCAATATAAACATTCACGTGGTTAAAGGGGGCTTCCTTTGTATATTTTATATTTGTAACTGTTTTTTTCTTTTTTCTTTTTTCTTCTTCCCAATTTAATCACTATAATTTGTTAAGACACCTTGAAGTTAATCACCTATATGTGCTAGTGGAACACAACTTACCAGATGTTCAAATGCAATCACTAGAATTTGAGAAGACTAGTAGTATGTGGGTGCTGCATCACCAAAAATGAAAGGCAAATAGCATGCTATGTTATTCATTTATAGATCCCTTTCCCACTTTCATTCTCCATGAAAAGCCCTGCCCAAAACAGCAGGTAATTCTTTCACCAGGGAGCCTCTATGTGTTTGCTCAGCCTTCTAAAACTAGCAGTTAAATCTCCCTCAAATCACACCCTTCTGTCTTAGAAAAGGGCACATTGGATAATGTAGTCCTACATACCCCTAAAAAACGGAATGGTCACAGCTGAAATGCCTTTGATCAGAGATCTGCTCGATCAGGATTGACCAGTGGCTAAACAGCAATAACAACCACTTTCTTTCCTTGATTAACTTGCTAACTTATCTTTCAACTTCAGTCATTCTTCCACTTAAACAACACTCATAATTGACCCAATCTTCTCTTCCTTTCCCACATTTTAAAGGTTAGCTGTTGGTACTTTCTCAGCTTCTCTTACTGATTTTGCTTGGATGCTTTTTTTCCCCCACTGTGATAAGATATCAATAATCGACATCTGGCTTTCAGACAGTGCTTGATTTATGCATGTTCTATTCAAAAAACCCTAACAGTTTCATTTCCTTACTCTCTAGTGTGATTCTTCTATCCCATCCAATTTCATACCATATTCAGTGTTTTCCAAACAAGCCTTCTTATTTTTCCCAACCTTCTGCTAAGACCAATGACGCATTATTATGCCAGTTAACATAATCTATCCTAGCAAATATTCTACATCCAGACAGCAAATGATAAAACCATTTCTCTCTCTTCCTTGCATAGCCTGCACAAGTCTGGTGTTACTCCAACTCCCTCTCAGTTTCTTCCACTCATTTTCCGTCATTTGTTCCTGCATTTTTATGATGGAATAAGTTTTCTTGGCATCTAAGATACTACTAAACCAGCCATAGTTTCTTTAAGTCTAAGCTGTTAAAGAGTTTTATCTGTAGACTACTACTTAAGCTTCAGTTCCTCTGAGCTCTTTTACAGTCTCTTTGATAGATTCTACCAGATTTACTACCATGTACCATTTATTATAATTTTTCCATTACCAAATTTCCCTTCTTCTCTAACACTAAGTATTACATCACCTGCCTCTCTTTGTATTCTTCTTGCATCTCTCTCTTTCATGCATTACTTATTGATTCATGTGTTATCATTGCCATATAACATAGTGCTTTAACTTTTGTTTTCTTATATTCAGCTGTCATATATTCTTTACATCTCTGTCTCAATTTTTCTTTGTCAGGGAAATAATCTTTCTTCATTTACTTGTCTGCCAAGTAGGAAATTCTCTTTCCTAGGATTCTCTAAATGATTTCATCCAGTATTTCTAGATCTGATTAGCATGACCAAAGTTACATTTTAAAATTTAGGCCTTCTTTTCAGGGTCAAAAACTACTTCAACAGTAGTGAACAGCTCCTGATACTTTACAAAGCTCAAGTGTGACCCATATTAGAATACTGCTCACATATCTGAAGCAGTGTGACTCCTGAATGTACAAATGTTCTCCATCACATAAAAATATTTTTTAAAGGCCATCTAGCTTATTTGGCAAAGATTCACTGGCTAACATATTATAACCATTAAGGGTGGGGTCTCACATATGCAATATAGTGACTTGAAAAACTTTGATTAGCAAAGATTATTCATGCAACCAGTAGACAAAAACTCACTCTAGTGGTGTTTAAAATCTACAAACAAGAAATGGAGATAACTCCAATAAAATCAACTAAGTCAACATTTTTAGGAAATAAAGACGATGCAGATGGGAATAGATCTTGTCTTTAAAGCCAACTGGTGAAAGCAACAGAAATGTTTCAGTCTTATTAGACCTTCTCAGTGAAGTATATTCTACTCAGTTGGAAGTGATCAGTATATTTAAAAATAACCCACTAACCTACACATGTGCCGTTTCTTCTCTCTATCCCTTCTACTGTTACTATAACAGCTTCTGCTCTTCTGAACTAGCAAACTGCATACCACCTAATATGAGACATCCACTTCTCCTCCTGACACACTGAGTCTCACCTGCATTAAACTTTTGCCCAATCCTTCTATCCCATAACTGGAACTCTCTAGAACACTTTCTCTGTCCACATTGTTGTTTATCCCCAGGTCAGTCCTGATCGAGCAGTCCCAAGATTAAAGGCATTCCAGCTGTGACAATCCCATCTTTTTGAATATCTGGGACTGCATTGTCTAGTGTTTCCTTCTTATTTTTTAAGGAGTTAGGATGTAATTTGAGGTAGATTTGGCTACTATTTCCAGCAGGTTGAGTGACCATGTAGAGGCAAGCCAATGAGGGTGCTTCTACATGATCCCTTGACTTGTGAGAAATAGCAGCCAAATCTCCCTCAAATCACACACTCCCTACTGTCTTAGAAAATACACATTGGAAAATGTAATCCTAGGTTCCCTGCACATAGGAAAAAGATGGGATGGTCACGGCTGGAATGCCTTTGATCATAGGTCTGCTCAATCAGGCCTGACCTTGGGCTAAAGAACATCGACAACAACCACATAGCGGCATATTTTCTCTGCAGGTATCAACCTCACAAGTCTAAAAAGACCTGTAAAGGTTATGGTCACCACCTATCACCTCCAAAAAGAATAAAAAAGTTACTTCTGCAGTTTTTGTTTAAATCTCCCTGGGGCGTGACATTTTTTTCCTTTTACTTCCCCTGTGATTAATATGATAACCAGTAGTAATTATATTGGAACATTCAGGGCAAATAACTATAGCCCTTCGTGTGCACACTATGTTCTCCCAATATTGAGAACCTGTCGGCTGTTAGCTATTAGGTATTAAGACTTTTGCTCAGTGTTTGTATCAAGATGTCAGAAAACCGGATGCCTACATCTTGGTAGTGGTGGCTTCTCTTTGCTTGCGCCTCGACGGCAGGCGGGAGCAAGGCGTCACAATTTTGCCGACGAAGAACGCGGCATGTGTGTATGAAAGAGAAAGATAGAGAGAGAGGTCAGGAAAAGAGTGAAAGACAAAAAAAATGAGTGTGTTGTTGATTAGCCCAAGGCCAGCCCTAACACCAAGCAGACCAGTAATCAAAGATGTTCCAACCATGATCATCCTGTCTTTTGTCTAGACATATCGTATATACTAGTGTATAAGTCACACCTTTTTCCATGAAAATACCACATACAAAGCACCATGCGACTTATCTACTGAACATACAAAACCTCAATACAAAATATATGGTACATTATAGATACCAAAAGCAGCCATTCAACACTGTGTGTGATGTTAGTTGATAGTGCTTTAAATAGTTCCATTTAAACAGCCAAAAAATGTTTATGGATAATTATAATTGGTGAGTAAATAAAAATAATATAATTTTTTAAGTATATATTTCTGTTAAAAACATTACATTACTGCATTTTATATATCATTTATCACTGCTCTCAATAGCTAGCAGTCCATTGTTTAACTTCATATCGTAATAGTGTTGTCTAACTTCATATCATAATACACTTTAATCATTCATTTACTAGTCAATAATCAAAATATAATGATTATTTCTGAATCTCATAATTTACTCTAGGTAAACAAAGCCTTTCAATCCATTATTGACAAGATGGGAAACCAATTAAATATTGTTACCATGCATTATTATTGCACCAGATGGAAGTAGAGTAGACCACTGGTGTGTATTGTCTATATATTGTTGATATGTAATTTGGTCCTCTTGATAAGCTTCCAACACAAAATGTATTTAATATAATTAAAATGCAGAGGAGATGGCGTATACATACTGGGATTATTGCATATGATGAAATGAATAAAATGTGTTGTTACATGTGATTAAATAAAAGAATTATTAAATATAGAAAATTAGGAGTTCATTAACATGGGTTTAACTTGTAGAGTGCTACAAAATGATTTGTTAGACATGTATTTTATTAGATATATTACAGGGGGAAATATGTTTAGTTTTGAATATTTTGATGGCAATTTCATCCAAGAATATACAAGCAGCATTGATAAACACAGCATGCGACTTATATGTGAGCCAAGAATGTTGTAGGTAAAATGGGGGTGTAACTTATATACGAGTATATCAGTAGTGTATATAGGACCGCATTCTACAATGTTCTTTTTTAAGACAGCGAGGTATGATTTGAGGGTGGTTTGGCTGCTATTTTTAGCAGGCCGGGTGGCCACATAGAGGTTTCCCTTGTTGATGAGAGAGAAAGTATGGAGTCATGGTATATCATACATTTGTGTCGTTATTGTCTCTGGGCAAGATAAACAACTTTACTTTCCTTCGCTTTTTCTATGAGCCAACATAGGAGCCTCTATGTGGTCACTCGACCTGCTAGAAATTGCAGCCAAATCTACCTCATTTTACACACCCTACTGCCTTGAAAAAGGGAAGGATATATTGCACAATGTAGTCCTGGATGCACTAGGTCTGAAAAAAAAGATTGGATGATCACAGCTGGAATGCCTTTGATCATAGGTCTGCTCAATCAGGGCTAAACAACAACAACAATTTCACTTTACTTCAAATTCAGTTGATGTCAGAGTCTTTACTGTACCCTTTGTTGTATCATACATCACATTCCCCTGACCCCACCAAAAATCCTGACCTTGTGCCGATGTCTGAAATCAGAATATATTTAAAAAGCTATGGGCCTGTTCTATAACACTTACAACAACACTCTGGATGCTTAAATCTTCCAATCATCTAGAAACTGTTTCAATCTTCACTCAGTGTCATTTAACAATAGTAATGGATAAAGATGCATAGCAAAATGTGATCCCAGGCATGGCTGTGTGGTTAGGAAGCTTGCTTCACAACCATGTAGTTCTGGGTTTGATCCCTCTGTGTGACACATTGGGCAAGTGTCTTCTACCATAGCCTTGAGTTGATCAATACCTTGTGAGTGGAATTTGGTAGAATGAAACTGTGCAGTAGCCTGTCATATATAAATAATAACACTTACTGGGTTTCACGGCTTAATACTAAGAAAATATAGGAAATTTCAGGCCATCCTAAACTTTGAAAGCACATTTTTTTTTTTTTTAGCAATTTAGAATTATTACAATGACGAGACACAAAGGTCTTATATTTCAAAGAGGAAAATGATAAATTGTATTGTTTATACCCTTCCCAAGGGTAAATAGCAGTGCAAGTGAAATGAAATGGTTTCAGCCAAGAATCAAAATCACATTAAAGGCTCGGCTCGGCTGCCAGCATACCTTACTGCATACTACAGCACTTGCTGCACACTACAGCACTTGCTGCATACTACAGCACTTGCTGCATACTACAGCACTTACTGCATACTACAGCACTTGCTGCACACTACAGCACTTGCTGCATACTACAGCACTTGCTGCACACTACAGCACTTGCTCCACACTAACTCAGAGTAATATATTGTGAAATTGAGACAAACATCACTTGTAATACTTTGTGTAACTGAAGAATGTTTTTTTGATAATATCCTTGAATTGGTAACCAGAGTAGCAGCTGCGCATTATATATGTAGATCATCATCATTATCCTCATCATCATCATCATCAACCACAACAACAACAACAACAACAACCCTTTTACAATGATGCATGTATGGTAAATAAAGAAATATTTAGCTTAGGCATATCTCCACTGGTTGGGTTACCTGTTAAATATCAAAAAGCTGGATGTTAATCACGTGCTGACTTGTTTACACACTTCATTCATACCATCAACGAGCCAACGAGGGAGCCTATATATGGTTGCTCGACCAGCTAGAAATATCAGCCAAATCTCCCTCAAATCATACCCTGCCATCTTAGAAAAGAAGGACACATTGAATAATGTGGTTCTCAGTGCATTGCGACTGGGTAAAATACTAGACGATTACGGCTGGATTGTTTTTTTTATCATAGGTCCAATCGATCAGCGCCACCTGGTGCTAAACAATAACAACTTGCTGAATAGATGAAAACCACTAAGCTCACACATAGACACGCAAATGTTTTAACTCCATTTGTTTAATTCAAACAGAGTTAAAATTTTATTTTTCTATTCATAATTCTTTCAAATAAAGTCCAAGCACAAAATTCTGGTCATTATCAGGCTAACTGAAACACTAGATTCCATGTGAACCAGTGAAGGAGCTTCTACATGGTCACCTGACCTGCTAAAAATAGCAACCAGATCTCCCTCAAATCACACCCTACTATCTTAAATAGGACAAAGAGACAGAGAATGTAGTCCAACATGCTCCTAAAAAAACAGTATGATCACAGCTAGAATGCCTTTAGTCATAGGTCTGCTTGATTAGGATTGAGCTGGAGTTAACTCTTAAAATCCTGTAAGACCTGGTTTCACACAGTACTGCATCATCAAATTGACATGAATTATTGAACTATATATATATATATATATATATATATGGTAAAAGTGAAATAATTTTGTGTGAAAACACACCAAGTACCTGTGTTTCTTACCTGTAAATTTCATTATAAATAAACTACAAAAAACCTATTTTTTGGTATTTTCTCCTCAATCATTACAGGACTTAGAAAAATGTTTACAGGATGGTAAGAGTTAAACAATAAAATTCCATAACATTTAAATAGAAATTGTAATTTTTTAATTTATTTTATCTTCGAATAATGGAAATAGAATACAACAGAATAATGTATGAATGATTTCATTTGGTTGATAATATATTCAATAATTTTCTGGAATTTTCTCTTGAAAAATTTTTCAATACTTGCTTGACTCAGCTACCATTTAGATATCTCCAAACCCAGTCAACATGTTACCATTCATTATTATTTGGTTTAAAATAATTATAATTGTTTCTAACATAATTATAATGCAAATAAAATGTGGACAACTGTTACAAAAATGTAAAATTCAATCACATTTTTTAAAAATGTTATTTAATGTAAAACATTTAGTCCCCCCACCCTCTTTCTCTCTCTCTCAACCTATTCAGCAACTTCTAAGATTCTTACTAAAGAAAAATAGAGAGAGAAGAAAGGAAAAGATAAATAGTCTAAATTTGTAAGGGAGGCATGCTTCTCGAAATGGTACACAGTGGTATTGTAATTGTCACACGCTGACCGAGTCTACCTTGCTAACTTCTGCTGTGACTACCACCGAAATCTATATGCGTACCGACGAACCAAATCTTCTTCAAATCACAACCCATCGTCTTTAAAAAAAAGTGAAGGACACATTGAACAATGTAGTCCCTGTATATATAAAAAGACAGGATGGTCATGGCTGGAAAGCCTTTGATCATAGATCTGTTCGGTCAAAGCTGACTTGGTGAACAACATCAACAACAAGCATACAGAAGTAGACTAGACAGTGGAGAGAGTGCACTACGTTTATCACACTGCATATCATAGGAAACCAACAAAGGAGCCTCCAAACAGTTGCTCGGCCTGCCAAAATTGCTGCCAATTCTCCTTCAAATCATACTCTACCGTCTTAAAAATAGATGAATATAATATGCCAGAAAAGAAGACGAGTATTTCACGGCTTGAATACCAGACGAACTATGTAGGTTCGTCACAGAGAAATATTTTCTACATGTCAGGTTGCCATCAGAATACTCAGTATGCAACGTCTCTGTGTGAAGCAAACTCCGAAAACAATAAAAATATATTTTCCAAAATACTCACAGAAAACGCAATCAAAAACTCCACACAAATACACACTTCAAAAACAATAACAATGGCAACAACAACAGCTATGTTAAAAACACGAACCATTGGGATTATATCCCTTGCCAACGTCAAAAGTCCGCACATTACATTTTTTTAAAATCCTTCACAAACAAATAAATTTTGTAAACATGACACAAACAATTTAAAAATACTACAATACAACATTAACGACCTGAAAACACCGTTATTGGACTAAAAGATGTTATCATCATCCACGACATTCACGTAACAATAATTCAGGAAACATTTTTACAACCACAATACAGAACACCTATTATACCTAATTACACTCAGATCAAGTAAGACTGACCTTATCATGATACCACAAGATACCACAAATTACATTCGTAAATCATCAGAAGACGACAGCACATTAGAAATGCAGGCTTTCAAAATAAAAACCATCAACATGAAGCACATTAATATCATCATCATCGAGTCGAGCTTGCTCATATTTGCATGACCCTGATCCTCCACCCATCTCTATCTTCTATAGCATGCGACAGTTGTTCTCGACGACATCCAGTGTCATCCATTAACTGATCGACGTGTGTCTTTGCAGGGTGACCAATGCGATTTCGACCATGTTGAGGTGTCCAGAGTAGAGTGTCACTAATCAGCTCTTCCTTACTTCTCCAGCAGTTTCCAGCAAAACGAACTCTTCTTGCTCTAATGATATCTGATACTTTAGGTAGCTTATAGTATAATTTTTCTTTGGTAGGGCGTTATTTCCAGGATATATTCAGAATGGCATGAAGCATGCGTGTGTATGTACCATCCAGCATAGATTCAAGTATTTTGGTTAGTGTCCAGGTGGAAGAGCCATAAAGCAACACAGATTCCCCCACTGCACGGAAGAAGTTCCTATTCAGATTCTCTGAGAGCTTAGATTTCCATATCATGCTGAGACTTTCAAGTGCTGCCCAAGCTTTGCTGATACGTATCTTAACATCTGATATTATGTTGCTCCCAAGGTACATGGAAGAATTTACTGGTTCTATCAAGCTTCCAGATAATGAAGTGACTGTACCTTCCAGGTTGTATCTGATTAATTCTATTTTTCCAGCGTTAACATAGAGACCAATGCCTCCTGCGGCATATTCTAGACTGTGAAGTAGGGTGGTGGCTCCTGACATTAGGGCTGAGTCATTAGCATAATCTGCATTTATTATTGTTGAGGCTGGGTATCTGGAACTTCTTGATTTTGTGAGAGTAAAATCAAGTTCCATGTTGAGATCTACTGAAGTGCAGAGAACATAGTGAAGACAGAGTATAAATAAGAAAGATGCAAAAGTGCCTCCTTGTAAGACACCAGCAAGAATGTCGAAAAAATCTGTGTCCCCGTCAGGTGAATGCACCTTAGATTGAGTGTTTATGTAGAGCATGATTATTGCATCTACTATTTCTTGGGGGACTCCATAGGCTAGTAGAATTTGTTGCATCTTATCTCTGTCTAATGTCTTAAAAGCCTTTGAGAAATCCACGAAAAACAGCATGGCAGGAAGATTCTTTGTTCGAACACTCTATAATTCGTCTGACATAATATTTGACCAGTTGTTGAGCGTTTCTTTCTGAATCCATTCTGGTTTCTACGAAGAATTTTGTCGAGCTCCGGCTGGATATGATTGTGTATCTTTGTGTTATAGATTTTAGATGCAATAGCTGTTAATGTAATACCTCGGTGATTCTGCACTAAGCCTAAGTCACCTATTTTAGGTGATGGACTGAAGGCTGTATTCTCTCTTTCCCTAAAAATGGTGACATTAATACAATAATTATATATATACCACCACTGTCCTCACCAACAATCATAGAAGGTTACACACCCCATCTACAATACTTTAACACTCTCCCAAACATCATCATTGGGGGAGACTTCAATGTAGTCATTCTTTGGCATCCGTATATTTTGTTATCTATGGATCTGCACCTGGAAAGTCTTGCTTCAGTCTGTGTTGGTAGAGTGCGGTGAGGCGACACTGGAGTGTCCTCTCCAGGACACAGGCCTAGACAAGATTGTATAGAAGATCAGCAGTTGTCCATGCAGCAGGTCTCCCCTATCTACACCACCGATGCTGTCCAAGGGAAGGACAAGAGCTGATATAGTTTGGCACCAGTGTCATCGCACGTGTTACCAGGATGAAGTTGAAAACAACATCGGACTGTCTTAGGGACTATAGCTCCTGATTTATAGTCGATTAAATCGACCCCAGTATTGATTACTGCTGGCACTTTCTTTTTATCGATCCCAAAGATGAAAGGCTAAGTTGACCTCGGCAGGATTTGAACACAGAACATAAAGTGCCAGAACAAATACTGCAAGGCATTTTGTCCGACGCTCTAACGATTCTGCCATGGCCCCACCCTGATAAAATCGGCAGATAACACAAGAGGTAACATAATAGCATTGCAACTAAACCCCCTTTACATCCTAAACCACCCACACCAACACACATACCTCACCAAATTAACTGCAATAACTCTTCTCGGATATCAGCTTTAGCTTCATACACCTAGCTACTGCAAATACTTGTCATACAATCCCTTAACTTTCCTCAACCACTTACCACTTGTAACAACACACTTACATATTAATGAACAAGCAAAAACAGTTTTACAAACTTCAAAAAACCCTAATGGAACGAGTTCTGCTAAGAAACAGGATTAATGTTTTCAGAATTCAACAACACTACAATTACTAACATAGACACTGTAGTACATACATTCAACAAAATAATTATAGACGGACCCAAAAACATATCCTACAAGGCAACATAAAAAATACAGCCCCAATTTGATAAAAAACATGGACAACCTCAAACGCAATACACCAACTCCAAATACGACAGAAATAAAACTCAGTATCAAACAACTAAACAAAGCAATAACAAATTTTAAAAAAACTCTGAAAACTGTCAAACATTTATATCCAACATAAACCACAAAACAAATAGTAAAACACTATTATAGAGAAATTAACAGCATCAGCAACAACTGCAACCATACCACATCTATGTCACAATAACGACACCAAGCAAACGCCCTTATTGGACGTTTCTCGAAAATCAACCACACAAAGAAGACAGGAACACAAAACGAAAAATACACACCTTCCATCTACAACCGGATTTTGACACATTCCTTCCATTAGATACCCAAAAAGCAATTGGAAAATCTAAAAGCTCAAAAACGTCAGGGCTAGGCAAAATCACAAACATACGGCCAAAACACATAGGGCTTGAAGGAATCACTCCACTCACCAGCATCTACAACTACTCGCACTCCACTCACCAGCATCTACAACTACTCGCACTCCACTCACCAGCATCTACAACTACTCGCACCTAACACTGTCAAATTCCCAGAAGCTGGAAGCTGAGCAAACTCATAACAATTCTAAAGCCCAACAAAAAACGAATTGAAGCAACATCGTAGACCCATAACCCTCCTATGTACATCCTCAAACATTCTAGAAAGGCTAATCTTTGACATTACTAACACACACACATCTCCTTATCTAAATCACAATGCAAATTCAGACCTAAACTCAACCACCACACTATTCACACAGAGAATACATGACGGCTTCAGTAACAACACACGCATCATTCTTATTGCCATCAACATCAGCAAAGCTTTCCACTCCATTCCTACTATCTACTTATGCACAAAATTCTCAACACCACCTTAAGAAACAACACATAATACTGGTTAGTAAACTACCTTTCAGGTTTCCAAACCTATGTACTGTACCAAAACAACACTTCCAGAACTTACAATTTCATTACTGGAGTATCACAGGCGTCTCCTCTCATTCACTCTTTACAACCTATACCGACACAAACTTCCCACACCCCATTCAAACATATACACAGCCTCATACGCAGATGAAATCACACTCACATCCTCCCACTATTCTCCAAACACAGCTGCAAATCTACCTTAACCTTACATCAATCACATAGGAGCCTAAACAACAGAGTTAAAGTAGCACCTACCAAATCTACTGTCATACATATACATGTGTTTAAAATAACTTCAAACAATTTAAATTATCTTCAAATAAGCTGTTGATAGATTCATTATCAATTAAACATGTTTAAATCTCGTATTATACGTGTACTGTCGTAGTACAGATGCTGCTTTGCGCCTGAAAACCCTGCCATTCAGTATTGGTGTTGGTTGTGCGTCGTGACGTGCGTATGAGCGGTCTTATTTTTTCCAGTCGTCATAACCTTGCTACATTTGTATATTATTTGCCCTCTATCATAATAAGTGATTAAATGCAAGCTCTCACTAAAAAATTAAATGGTATGAAGATACCGAATTTAAGGATTGGCTTCAACAAGATAAAAACGATAAAGAAATTAGCTACTGTAAATGCTGCAACATCACTCTGAGAAATGCAAATAAATCCATGCTAATGAAGCACAAAACCTCTGTAAAACGTAAGAAATGTTTCGATGTGGCTAAATCTAGTATTGATATTATTCAATTCATGGTGGAAAAAAAGTCAACGGAGAGAGAGCAAGCAGCCAAAAGTGAACTGCTGATTGCTAGCTATTTTGTTGAATATAGCATTCTCTTTGCAAACATTGATCATTTTCTGACAGTAACAGAGCAATTCCCGACAGTAAGATTGCTGGAAAATTATCTATGAAAAGAACAAAACTTTCGTATGTTATTCAGGATGGAATAGCCTTTCATGAAAAATTAATGACAACAGATATCTATCTGCAAGACACAAAAGTTTTCTATCATAATTGATGAAAGTACAGACATTTCAGTTAACCAAATTTAGCTATAGTTGTGAAGGTTGTGGAAAATGGGATGCCTCTTGGTTTTTACAATGCTACGTTGCGAGAAAGAAATATTTCTTTAAAACATATTATTGGATTCACAAGCGATAATTGTTCTTCTATGATAGGCACCAAAAGTGGGTTTCAGAAATTATTGAAAGATAATGTGCCTTCTGTTTTCATTATGGGATGCGTCTGTCATTCTTTCGCTTTTTGCGCTAGTTTTGCTGTCAGCATATTGTCCTCATGCTTAGAGAATTTCTTGAAACGATTTAACATCTTACTTTTCTCGCAGCAGCAAGAGACAATGGGACTTAACACTTATCCAGGAGGTGGTTGTGACAACTTGCTATAAAATACCTAAACCTGCACAAACAAGGTGGCTTTCTCGAGAAACAGTTATTACAGTGATATTAGAACAATTTGATAATTTACTTCTTTATTTCCAAAGTGAATCGAAAGTTGACAAAGTTGATGGTGCCAGGAGAATTTATACGGTATTAAGCAATCACGGAATCAAGCACAAGCTACTTTTCCTTCAGTATGTGTCACACAAGGTAAATTTACTGAATGTTGAATTCCAATCTGAGCATTCTAGGCTGCATCTTCTGTATTTAATGATATCATCACAATACAAAAATCTCTTGAGTTTCTTTATTAAAAATGAATTACTGAAGAACATTAAATTATCAGAAATTGATCCAAGCAATGAATGTAACTACAAAAACATTAATGATGCTGACCTTGGAGGAAAAGTCAACAAAAGGTTCATTTAATTAATTAATCTTTTGATGTTGAAATCAGTTTCAGAAGATTTGAAACTGATTATTTGAAATTCCTAGTGGAACTTTGTATTGAAATAAGAAAGAGGTTTCCTTTCAGTGAAGATGGAATTATTGCTAAAATAAAGGTATTAAAGTGTGTTTGTGAGTTAGTCCTTGCCAATTAGACGGATGGCTTGTACAGAGTCGGCAATTGTTCGGGGCCGAAGTATTTTTTGGCTTTAAATAGGAAGGCTAGTCTTTGGAACGTAATTTTTGCTATGTTGCAAATGTGAGATCATCAGGAGAGGTCACCGATGATTGTGAGGCCTAGCATTTGTGATAACTTGGAGGGTTTTAATTGCGTGCTGTCCAAGAGTAGATAAAGTGAGGTAGATAGTTTCCTTGATATATTGCAGTATCTAGTCCTAACTCATATTGAAGAGGGTGGAACGTTTGGTCTATACTGTGGCGTCTATGTCAGTGCCAAAGTTTGATTCCAGTATCTCTAAGATCTTCTAGATATAATTACTGCATATATTTCCCTTCTTCACTCCAGAGAGAAAAGTCTTAAAACTTTCAACCTCTCCCAGTTGCTCAGCTGCTGCATAGAAGCAATCTTTTTGTATGATCATTGGATTACCTCCAGTTCAGCAGTGAGCTTGACATTATGAGTGGACCATTGCCGGAAGTAATAATCCTGACAACTGAGAACTAGTGTCTTCCACAGGATCAACACGACTGCTCGTTGTCTTGTTCTAAATATTCCGAGAATCCACTCTACCAGTCGTCTGCACCGTTTCCCTCTTAGTAATATACACATGAAATAATGCGCCATTACTCATTATAATTCTCAAATCTCATATCGATACTGTGATTGCAATCTGTCCTCGTTCTGTGTATCCAGGCCGCAGAGTGTTAGATGGCTGATAAGTGAAGTGCTTAAAACTTTCCAGCATTGAATTCCATGTTTTCCTCAGCCCTCTAATATCGTGTTGAGGTATTTCTGTGAGTTGTTGACATAATCAGGACTCTTGGATTACCTTTGATAATTTGGTATGATCAGCTTAGCTAGTGAAAGTGGGCGTTCTGATAACTGCGAATATGTCTGTGAGAGATATTATGAAAAAGTAAAGTTTCCTGAGATATTCCATCCAGGATTACTGACTTCTTTCGAAAGTGTAACAAATTGCAGCAATTTTACTTCTGCCCTTTAAAATGTCGCATACCACTATCTTAGTTTTCCAACTAGGCCAAGATCACGAAGCTTGCGGCATATTGTCACATGATTGACATTGTCGAAAGGTTTCGTAGACTCCAGGAATACCACATTTACATTTGAGTGGTGGAGCACTTCAGTATCCATCCGTAATGCTGTAGAGGCTGTGTGATGTAGCTTCTACCAGGACGGAAGCTGTGTTGAGTATCACTTAGCAAACCAATTTCTGTGTTGAGTATCACTTAGCAAACCAGTTTCTCCCTGATAATTCGTTCTATGACCTTGCCGATATGAGAAGTCAAAAAGATTGCCTGCAATTTTTGGCATTTGCTCTGTTTCCTCTCCTATAAATAGGACATGTTATGCTCTGTTTCCTCTCCTATAAATAGGACATGTTATGCTCTGTTTCAGCTTTTCAGAGAGCGTACTACTTCCAAGGAAGCTTTGAAAAGAAAAGCAGTTTTGTATGATTTTAGGATAATCGTGGGGAAATCGTCAGGGTCTTTTGCTGGGTTCAGACTAATATTATATATAGCTGATATTACATCTTTTATATCGATGTAATTGATGGTTGCATATGCAGAACTGCATTGTTGAAAAACTGTTTTGACTCATATATTTGCATGTTTACTAGAGGAATTGTGAAAACTCTGGTGAATTGATTATTCAGTATTTCGCTAGGGACGCCAGGGTCGCTGTTTATAATTTTCTACAGACTTAGTTTCCTTGATCTCTCATTTCCGTAGGAGAATTTTATTTTATTCACAACTTATACGAGGTTTTTCTCCTTGTCAGTGGTTTGCCCCTTTAAGTGATTCGAGACATGTTATTCATCTCATGGGTAGTGTTTATTGGGAAATGCATAGTTGTTTAACCTTAGCCTTTCTCACTGGAACATTTTTAATGGTTATACTTTGGATTATTGACATAAATTGCTTCAGTTTCGTGTTATTGTCTTGCATAGAGAGAAATTTGGGTCATTTTAGCTTGTAAAAGGTGCATGGCCTAGTGTTCAGGGTGTTGGATTAACGATCGTAAGGTCGAGGGTTCGATTCCTGGACCGGGCGGCGCGTTGTGACCCTGAGCAAGGCACTTCATTTCACGTTGCTCCAGTCCACCCAACTGAAAATGAGTAGTCACTGGGAAATCCGGTGACGCTTCTGTCAGGAGTCGCAACTGACAGGTAGTATTTAGCAACGGGAAAAACCAACGGAAACATAATTTCCTTGGTTCGATTAGGAAGATCTACTACGATCTTCCGATCGATCAAACAAACAAAAAATGAAATGAAAAACAAAAATCTTGTAGAAATCTTTCTAAATTTATTTCCCGTCATCTTCGTAGAAATTCAGGTTGGACAAAGTTGTGGTGCTTTTCGTGAGAAGCTACAGCTTCTTTTGGCCCATACATTGTTAATTCTACTATGCTATGGCCAAAGAAGATCGTTGGTATCACCTATACGCACACACACACACACATACACGTACACACACGCACACGTACACACTCACTCTCACACACACATATATATACTACATATATATATATATATATATATG
>JAOPJM010001179.1:8684704-8695268 GCA_027124095.1 Muusoctopus leioderma | reverse complement strand
GCATCCGACCGTAAAAATTCTGCCTCAATAACTATCTCCGTCCAACCCATGCTAGCATGGAAAAACGGACGTAAAAAGCGATGATGATATATATAGAAAGATAGATAGATATAATGCACTTCCTTCACGTTACTAATTCCCTTGACAAAAAGATGCAAGTCACAACTTTTAATATATATCTTAAGATTAAAATGCCCACATAAGAGATCACTAATTATAATTCATATGTTCACATACCTTCTCTTTTAGTTGGAAAATATATTTTATTCCTGTGATAATCACACTTTAGAAAAATTTTATAATTGTTCTTTGTTTTTTACATCCATTTCTACTATAATGGCCGTATGTTGACAGATTTGTACGTTTATTTGAACTTCTTGGTCATTTCCTTTAAGTTCTCAGCCAAGTGTGTTAAAAATTAGACAAATCATATCACAAAGCTTTTCGTCAACTTCAAACTTTTATCTACAATAGTTTATTTTAAATTTTTTAATGAGGCTGTTTTTATATTTGCCAGCTTTTTGTACCAAAGCATCACTACTGATGTAGTTTTGTTTACAGTAAGTTAGGTTTCAGTCACTGACTTGGACATAGTATTTATTTTTGTATTCCTTATGGATAAAAGTGTGTGGTGTGTACACACTACATATTGGTTACTTGTGTTTCTTCAACATTCCTGTTTTACGAAATGTCATTGGGTAACTTAATCATAAGTTTAGAAATGACGAGTTTGTTGCCTCTATACTTTAAGATAATATTATTGTACACAAAACGCTCAACGTGCTGGAATCGTGCCATAGCAATACAAAATCTGCTTGGGTAAAGTTGGTTGACTTGACACTTGCCGAAATAGAACATGCAAAACACTTGAAGAAATGATTATAGACTGGAGGAATCTAGGCCTAAAAGAAGCCCTATAATAGTATTTTGTAATCTATCATTATAGGGGTTTCAAAATTATAATCTTTTTATCATTTTTTATGTTTGTATTCCATTTTTTTTTTTCACATGCTGACATACAGCATTAAATTATCTCTTTTCACATCTCTTCTTAATGAACCTTTTTGAGTCAGAAATGTTCAACCCAGCCTTCAGGATTTCATTTTATATTTTTCTTGGTTTAATTTTATTTTTTATTTTCCAGCAACATTTGTTAATCCATTTTTATTCTGTTCTCACCAAATTCCCATACAACTTCATTAACTTTTGAAAGAAGCTGATTTTTTTATTTTCAATTTTTCTTTTTTTTTTTTTGGTTTCCATGTTGTGAAGTTCATGAAGTTCTCCTAAATTCATGTGCAGTATGACTAAGATTTAAGTACTTGAGGGCATTGAATTTTGAGGGATAAAATTGACTATATCAAACATTGTGTGCTAGAAAAGTTTCCAACAGATACATAGTACTATATCAGACATTGTGTGTAAGAAACACTACTTACTAGTTTCCAACAGATACACAGACTAAGAAAGATTTGTAATAGATAACATCTTTCATGAAATGATGCATAATGTCATTTGAAGTTAAGCAGTTGTCAGAACCTGTCTTAACCATGGCAGCATGGAAAAGATCATGATGATAATGATCATGATTATGATCCATTCTCAATGTGTGACATCCAACCAATGATGCTGACATCCTTTCTAGATTTTTTCCAATTTCATATTTTTGCCAGTTTGCTATATGCAGGCAAGCAGTAGATAGATTGAGAAATTTTATCATTACTATGAATAGAAAATATCTTTTTCCTAACCACAGTGGAGTCCAGCCATAATGCTATCACTGGCTCTCAGTCCAATTGAATAAATTGTCTCAGTAATGGAGAACTTCTCTACTATTTTCCATATGTAGTTTGTCATTACAAATATTTTGATAATGAATTTTGAATACTTCAAATTAGCAGTATGCCATTTAGTCTGCAATATCACCTTGTGTGTTTACTGGCTATATATTTTTTATTCAATTTCTATCAATTCATTTTTTATATATGAAGCAATGACACTTTCCTGTTGCTTTTTGTAAAATCTAAAATACATTGGAGGCTAGTTGTTGACTTTATTTGGCAAATCCTTCATTTCGTGTCACAACAGTATTGCCAGCTGGAATTTTGCCAATATGTAATACTACTGCTGCTACAAACAGCAAAGTGCTCTTATTACTGTTTACTATTATGAAATATAAGTGCTGGTTTTCTACATTAACTTTCCCAGGTAAGTTGTGTTAGTGGGGAAAATTAAGATTTTTAAATTATGCGTGATCTGTGTGATATGTTTGCAAACATTTAGAATTTCTTAGATGGTGGGAAGAAAATAAAGTCTTTATTCTTAAGCTTGTTATAAAGGAAATATATACTGTTAGGATAGTGCAGTGGATGGGTGGCAGAATTGATAGTGTCAGACACCTTGTGGTATTAGGTTGTGCCCCTTCATGTTCTTAGTTCAGACTGAAGGTCGATAAGATAAGTACCAGTCAAGTACTGGGTTATATTCACACTATTAGGTCACATTTGCCGTCATAGATCTGAGCCTACGTAAAGATGATTCCCTAGCTTCCTGGTGACATTCCCTCCCACTATCATCCAATCTCAGCCTCCCCCATCATACTCATACTCTTTCCTTCTCATACATATCTTAGGGTCACGTTTCCCCTCCAAGAACGGAGACTATGTAGAGTAGAGAGGACTCTTAGCTTGCAAGAAAAAAGACATCCTCTCTAATGCTGGTGCCATGTTAAAATGTACCTAGTGCACTCTGTAAAGTGTTTGGCGATCGATTGGAGACGACTTAGTGTAGAGAGGATTCTCTAGTCATGTTGTGAACATTACAATCTTTATAGTGTTGGTGCCATGATAAAATGCACCCAGTACACTCTGTAAAGTGGTTGGTGATAAGAAGGGTATCCAGCTGTAGAAACCAAGCCAATTGAAATGTATGAGAGGTGTGCTGTGGTCCCCTGACTTGTCTTGGAGAGTGGTGACTCCAAATAGGAGCTGACTTGGGTCGAAATCACTCGTCCAACCCATGCCATGATGATGATATACTCTTACAGGCAGTGTCCCAGCAAAGTCAGTCAAATGACTGAAACCAGTAAAAGAATATTCTATCTTAAATGCTTGAAGGTTCCTAACAGTCTTATAAAATTGATATCAAGGAAATTATTTTGCCAAGTTAGTTTCATACATCTCATCCATTATGTTTTTCATTAAAAGTAACTTACTTCATGATGGTTTCAATAAAAAGTTGTCTTATTGACACACCTACTTCCATTGGAAACTTCATCTTGTTGAGCTGTGTTCCTTTTGTCTTTTATCTGTAGTGAGTCATTGTAACAATGCCTGTTCTTGTTTCTTTCTTGACCTATATCACATGGTATTTATTTACAGCTAGATGGACTGGGTCATAGTGAAAAAAATAAACTTACTTTAATCCATTAATATTCTTAGGTTTTCTCTGAGGGATAATATTTCATAAGTTATTGTCACATTTTCCTCCTCCACAAAAAAAAGTATATTTGTTAGTATATTGTGAATCCTTTTGTTATATCATTAACACCAAAGATTTTGTTATTAGCTCTGGGCAAGCTGTACTCCACTTTATCTCTCTCTCTCTCTCTCTCTCTCAACATTCTATATTATAGCTGTCTCTCTCTCCCCCCATCGCTATCCCTATAAGTCCATCTATTCATCTGGCTTTCCTTCAATATATTGTCTGTGTGTGTATGTGTATGTACACACATACACACACACACATATATATGTATATATAGTGATTCAGAAGACCCTTTAGTATTTAAATGATATATAAAATTATTTTGTTACAATATCGTTTTTATATAATTTTAATACAATCTTTGCTATTTTGTTGTGAAAATCTTTTGATATATATATTCTAGAATAATGTCATTATCAAAAAATGAGAGAATATTCATTGTCCTAAAAATAGCTCAATATAACGAATTGATTGTACAAGTCCAAAGAATGGGGGAAGAAGAAATAAATCAGAACCCTAGCCATGTCACCATTTGCAATACTTTCAAGCGATCCTGCCTAGGTCTGGAAGGCCTGTCTCCGTGAAACACAGCCATCTGTTACCATTAATTTTCAACAAAATCCACACAGTTCAATACGGCAGGCTTTGAAGGTGTCTAAAATCTAGTGGCATGAAAAGTTTTCATTTGTCAATGGTTCAGAAATGTGCAAAGACTGGTGAGGCTAAAGGGACTGTTGAATCACCTTGTATATGTATGTATGTATGTATGTAGCTAGCTAGATAGATAGTTCAATTATTGGCAACATGCTCCAGCTATGTCCAAGAAGATGAAATGGAGCCACAGTGGTTGAGTGGAGAAAATGGTGGCTCCTCATCTAAAGAGTCATGGGTTTATATCCTATTACAAGAGATGTAGTGTTCTGGCAAAGCATTGAACCTTTCCTATTCCATTTAAATCTCAGTGGATCAGGTACGACAAAAGTGAGAGAGAGATATAGTAAGATTTGCTAACACTGGATTTCTTGAAAATTGTTATTTGTTATTGTAAAATGTTGGGAATAAATCCTTTTACACGAGTGATTAATAGAAAAATAGATAGTCAACCATAGCAGTATTTGGACTGTAATCTATCAAATTACTTTTAAATAATCCAGTTTGGTATACTTTTCAACCAGCCCAGTTTATATTTGGATGGTTTGTTTTATGATTAGCTAATTTGAGATAATATTCTTATTTATGTAAATATAGTTAAGAAGGGCACCTAGTTATAAAATCTTTCTTTCAATTAAAATATATGTTACTTCTGTACAGTACTGTTAAACAGTGAGATTTAAGACTGTACAGACATATAACAAGATAAAAGAAAGTAGTTTCTATTGCTGAGGAGCTTTTTGCATGTTTGATTTGCACAAATCATTCAGTGATGCTTTTCTAGCATCAACTTATCTCATCATTACCACAGCACCAAATTTGAAACTTTATCTACATTGTATAGCAGTTTCTTTTATTTAATCTTAGGAGGGAGAGGAGGTAGGTATGTACTTCTAGTTTTTTTCTGGCCCTTCTAGACTGGGGTTTTAGGAATAACTGGTTGAGTTAATGCTGAGTTTGAATTATTGCAAGTTAGTGAAAAAGTAGATTGCCACTGTTTGTATTGAACCTGTCAACAACTTTTGGGTTGGGCGATGTAAGAAAATTCTGACTTGTTTGGGTTGACATTCTTTTATATATTCATAACAAACTGGTGAGCATTTTACTAACATAGCCTATCATCTGAAGTTTTGAAAACTTCATGTGCTAATTCTGCTCTAGTGAATATGTTGTCCTTGAAGCCTGTATTGAGGCTCACAGTACTACTTGCTTGAAGTTTGTATCGGTGTGTATGTCAATGTTGTTGTTGTGGTGCCTAGCAATCCACTAAGACCACTCAAATTGTTACTATGTGTTTTGGAAAACACCATGTTCACAGACTGCTCATGACTGGCAGCATGAGCAAAGCCAGAACTTTTTCGTTATTTTCTTTGCTTGATAGCAAGTGTGTGTGTGTTTGTGCATTGTTGTTGTTATTTTTGTTTGTTTTGCACTTTCTGACATTAAATTGTGACTGTTTTCGAGTGGATCTGTTTCATTATTTTTTTTTTTATCTTTTCCGTTTTTAAATATTGTGTATCTTTTTTTAAATTAATTTTTGTGGATTTAAAACTCGCTTGTATATTTTGCTTTGAAGGAGAAACTCCAGTGCTACTCTTTTTCTTGTTAACACGTTTCACTACTCCTCTTGTAGAGGAAGACATGTTGAATATTGTATATTGTAAACACTAGAAATAAAAGGAAATACTGTCTAAAAGACAAACCTTGCATCTATCCCAGGTATTGGGATAGATGTTTCGATGCTTCAAAGTCCACTGTTTGTAAAATAATCCAAAAAATAAAAAAATTTATCCAGCAAAACTTGAGACGTTCGTTCACGCCAAAACAGAATATGAAATACCAACAGAAAAGGGGTGGTATACGATATACCAGAAAAGGTCTCAGAGAATGACTAAGTGACCATACTCTAGGATATGCCAATCCACAAAGACACAGAAATTGAAGCTAATTGGCCAGATATTGTTGTCAGAGACAGCCAGCAAAGGAAGTGCCTCCTAATCAAAGTATCAGTTCCAACATGATAATGTATCTCTCTGAGAAATGGAGGAATTATCCAGATATAAAGATCTGGAAATAGAGATAACCAGAATGAAGCAGCTGAAAACAGAAAAGTCCTTATAATGATAGATGCTTTGAGAATGATAAAAAAACATGCAGATAAATGCATAACCAAAACCACAGAGCTTACAGATATGCACAATATACAGAAAATAGCACTACTAAGCAGTGCGCAGAGTACTTTAAATACAATAGAAAATATGAAACCAAACACTGCACATACCCAAGGTACACAGCTGTACTCAATAGTGTAGTGAAAGCATGCAGTGAAAATATGACTACTGAAAAATAATAATAATATAATAATAATATAACGCTTCAGCTTGTGCACATTTACTGAAATAGTTTTTTTTATATCCGTCTGATACAACCTAAAATACAGATTCTGTCTGTCTGTATGTAGCATTTCAACAGTTACTCTGTAAAATCTTAAGAATGTTTGTACCAGTCCTATGCTATTTAAAATATTGTTACTTTTTCCCACCACCTTTGTGAAATATTTGCTTAGGTGCTTGTGTCAACTATTCTGATTTTTTTTTTTTTAAACCTCAGCTTACTCCTGTTACCATCAATCACAAGTTATAAGTGTAGGCTAATATAAAACTTGTAGTGTGGTTGGTAGTTAGAATAGAGCTAAAACAGAGTTTAAGATGTAGGGAGAGACATGTATGTATATAAGCTTATTCTTCTTCTCCAGAACTAAGAACATGCATGTTCATGTAATAACAAAGAAATGATAGATATGAAATTGCTGCTAGATGACGATTTGATGATATATTCTTCTAGTTGGGATATTGGATTAAAAAAAACAATCTTTAAAATAGTAGGAAAAGTTAAGTTTCGAGATTAATTTCTGTTTTTGTAAAAGAGAACTTTTCTTTGCTGTCTGCTTTTTTTCAACTTTCTTTATATCCGTCAATGTACTTCATATCAAACCAATGAAAGACATACTAAAAATACCAGCCAAATTCCCTCAAATCACATCCTATCATCTTAAAGGGAAGGACATAGACAGTGTAGTCCTACATGTACAAGATGACGGAATTGTCGCTGCTGTAATGCTTTTGATCATAGGTCTGCTTGATCAGGGTCGACTTTGGGCTAAACAACAACATATACCTCGTATTAAAAATAAATAATTCCATGATTTCTTTTTCTTCCACAGTAGACCATTATAGATTTATATTTTTGGACTAGGTTTAGATTTTTAACCAAAATGTTATCTTGAGATCAGGATTTTGTAAACATATTTATTGAAACAACTTATTTCAATTATAATATTGTTGTATAACACCAAGTTTGACCTGATCAAGCAAACCTATGAACAGAAATATTCCAGTCATTACCATCCTATTATTTTTTCAGGCTTAATGTACTCTGGACTACATTATCCAATGTATCCTTCCCTTTTTAAAATGGTAGGGTATGATTTGAGGAAGATTTGACTGCTATTTCTGGTAGGTTGAGCAACCACATAGAGGCTTCCTCGGTTGTTTTTGTTTGGTAAATATGTATAAGTTTAGAGGTAGTCTTTGTGTCTGATGCTTGTGATAATTTTATTGTATCTTTCTGTTCAGTGAACCGAGAGACAAATTTTATATAAGTAAGGTGTAGAGAGGAGTGCTAAAAACAGGAATTAGGAAGTTTGTAAACAATATATCATATGTAGAATCTCTGACCTTGTTTACTTTTATAGTTATGCTATTTTTATTTGTTGCCTTTTGTCATGCTTGTACTGGTTTTTCCCATTGGATTGTGGTCATGCAGGAAAACCAACCACCTTCAAGGTTTTTAGTTGATTATATCAACTCTAGTACTTTATTGGACTTTGGTAGGAGTGATGGCAAAGTCAACCTGTCTATAAATAAACATACCCAGAACGTAAATACATGTAACCAAATACCACAAGGTATTTTTGTTTGAAACTCCACCGGTTCTCTTATCCCCTCCTGATATATGTATGTATCCAATGAGTTTTCACACATTTTCTGTCTACCAAATTCCACTCACAATGCTTTGGTTGACCCAAAGATACTTGACAAAAGTACCGTACAGTGGGATCAAATCCCAAAACCATGGGATTGTGAAGCAAACTACTTAACTGCAAGGCCATGCCTGTACACACATGCAGGAATTTTAAAAAAATAAACTTTTTTTATTTTGATACTTGTCAAATATACAATAACCCCAGGCTGCTCTCTTCTCTTTGAGATGTTTCTCAGTGAGAAATTTAGATGTGTGATGACATTAGACTTGAGCACCAATTTAAGATAGAAAAAAGCAAATGCCCACTAACGTTAGTGGACATTTTACTCTTTTTTTGTCTCAAATTGGTGTTTACAATGTCTAATATCGTTTACTTAAAAGTCTTACCAGTTAATTCACAAAGAAAAATGTTGGAGTTGTGAAGCTCTATCGGTTAAACCTCAATGATTACTCTTGTAAACTACAAATATCATGCACAATATGTATGTATGTATGTATGCATGCACACATGCACACCTTCATATGTAAGTAGACCATTAGATGTAGTGAAGATACTGTTGGCTAAGAACATGTTTAGCTACTAGTATTGTTTAACTCTTAACATCCTGTAGGACATGCATCACCAAATTCATATGAATCATTGAGCTATATATATATATATGGTGAAAGTGAAATGCTTTTGTGTGAAAACACCTCAAGCACCTGTGTTTCCTACTTGTAAATTTTATAATAAATACGCTGCAAAAATCACCGTTTTTATATATTTTCTGCTCAGTCATTACAGGACTTAGAACATTTTTAACAGGATGTTATGAGTTAATGATTAAGTTATATATATATATATATATATATAAGCATCCAGTCTTTTACAAGCATTTATTGAGCCCTTTGTTTTTGTTTTTTTGTTTACATGTAAAATTACAAACACATAAAATGATTTAAACATCTCAGACACACACATTCCCATCTATTATTGTTTTTATTGTTTAGGAGGTTATCTATGCTGTTTTTATATTTTAGTTGCTAATTGATATGTCGTTTTGAAGATAACATTGTTTCCTTCAGTTTCTGCCTATTCTACCCTGTTCTACTGATTTATGTTTAGGACGTATCAGTTTATGATATTTATTGCTGCTTTTTGCTATAATATTGTTATTTTATGTTATTCAGTTTTCTGGATGGAGGTTGTTGAGTGATTTGAAAACATACATAACTACATAACCTTATAAACACTATAATTATCACACTATTTTTCTTGATTTTTTCTGTTGGCTGTTCAGATGTCCTAAGTGAACTATATGTTGTACAAATGTTGTTTCTTCCCTGTTGATCAAACAGACCTGTCCTACTGATTAGCCTGGTCTATCACAATAGTTTCATATTGTTCTCTCCTGGTCAATGATTCTTCTTTGAGATTTTCTTTTAATGAGTTTGCTATTAAATTTGATGTCTTTGTCACATTAACATTAATTTTGTTTTAGTTTTCAAATGCTTGTTTATACATAAATTTACTACACACTTTCAAATGCATGTTCTTGTATGGACAAATAAATACTGGTTGTAGTAAAAGTAGTTTTAGAAATATTAAGTAGTTTATCAATATTTTCTAAAAGAAATCACACTGTTGACTCTTATTTTCATTGAAAATGTTTGTGAAACAGAATGTGTGGTACTATTCTTGGTGGGAAGTACAATATTTGTTGTTATTATTTCAGAGTCGTTAGCGCGTCAGATGGAATACCTTGCAGTATTCATTCTGGCCCACTGCACTAGGAGTTCAAATCCCGCCGAGCTCAACTTTGCCTTTCGTCCTTCTGGGGTCGATAAAATAAAGTACCAGTCAAGTACTGGGGTTGTTGGCTTTGTGCCTATGTTAGAAACAATTATTATTTAATTCTGTAAATCTGAAATCTACTCCTCTCCACCCAACTAGATGGTCACTCTTCCACTGAATTGGGATTCTGCTTTTATTAACTCATCTATTCTCAGATAATCATGTCTGGGGTACAGTGTAAGTGTACAGTGTAATAATACAGTGTAAGTGTATAGTGTAATAATACAGTGTAAGTGTGCAGTGTAATAGTACATTGTAAGTGTACAGTGTAATTGTACAGTGTAATAATACAGTGTAAGTGTATAGTGTAATAATACATTGTAAGTGTATAGTGTAATAATACAGTGTAATTGTACAGTGTAATAATACAGTGTAAGTGTATAGTGTAATAATACAGTGTAAGTGTGCAGTGTTATATGACATTGTAAGTGTACAGTGTAATAATACAGTGTAAGTGTATAGTGTAATAATGCAGTGTAAGTGTGCAGTGTAATAGTACATTGTAAGTGTACAGTGTAATTGTACAGTGTAATAATACAGTGTAAGTGT
>JAOPJM010001179.1:8671415-8684647 GCA_027124095.1 Muusoctopus leioderma | reverse complement strand
TGCCTCAAAATTCTCTCTCTCCGTCCAACCCATGCTAGCATGGAAAAACGGACGTAAAAAGCGATGATGATGATGATGATATATACCTACAAGTATCCATGTATATACACAGATACATATAAACACTCCTGTACATTTCCTCACTTTCATTAAAGCATATAAACTTTACCAATCTTCTAAACTAAATATTAAAATAGAAAATCTTATACTGCAAATTAGTGATTAATTTTTACTTCAAAACATTGAGGGGCCGACTGATTTGTGAGCGTGGGTGAGTGGAGTTATTTGACTATGTGGCGTGATTGACATCATAACTTTTCTCAGTACATCTGTCTTCAGTGTATAACAAAAAGTTAATAACTGGTTCTCATTTGTAAAAGATTTTAACAACCGGTTCGTGCAAACCGAGTTTGTCTTACCACTGACTATATCACTTAACATTAAATAAAACTAAACAGGAAAACATTGGCTGACAACACAACCATGCTTATGTATATATATATATATACTTGTCTATCTATCTGTCTGTCCCTCTAATTATCTATCTATTCATCTCTCTAATTATCTATCTATTTATCTATTCAACTTTTGTTGCCTGAAGGATAATAGATGGTGAGAAACTCTGAGTAGTGGTTGACTGAATCATCATATTGAAATGAATAAATAAACTCTACTACATGTATAGAGTACTTTTTCTCTTCCTGTATATCCAGATGTGTATATATATGTCCACACATATAAATATATATCAATTATATAGATGGATCTTGGTGGCGGTAGCTTCCGTTAGTTTCGCGAGACCATGAATTTGCACTTGAAAAGTTTTGTTTTGGTCTTGTTGGCAGAGCAGAGTCTGCTGTGGCTGTAGAGGCCCACACAATAGTGACAGTCCTGGCTGCTGCAATGACTGCATTTGAAGGTTGTGCCTGCCAATCTTGTCCCAGTGTTGTTTTTTCATCAAGTCCGCTTTTCTTCAGCAGGAAGCCTCTGCTCCTCCTCTCGTATTTTTAAACCCCTGCTTAGTTCCAGCCTCTAGTGTGTGCGATCACTTGCAATGTCCTCCCAACTTTCGGCATTCATATTCAGTGACTTCATGCCTCTCTTGCAGACATCTTTGAAGCGAAGATAGAGTTGCCCTTGTGTTCTCTTGCCGAAGGTCAACTCTCCATACAGCAGGTCTTTCGGGAGATTCCTGTCAGACATACAGTGTATGTGACCCAACCAACGGAGACGTCGTTGCTGGAGCAGGATGAGGAGGCTGGGTGTGTGGGCACAGACCAGTACCTCATTGTTTGTTTGACTCGATCAGTCCAATTGATACCCAGGATGCGTCTCAGGCTGCGAAGGTGGAAGGCATTGAGACACCGCTCTTGTCTGGAGTAGAGGCTCCAGGTCTCACTGCCATAAAGCAGTGTTCTGAGTATGCAAGCTCTGTACACTGCAACCTTGGTGTGCATTGTTAGCTTGCTGTTCTTCCAAACTCTCTTTGTCAACCTGGCTAGTGTTGAAGATGCTTTTCCGATGCGTTTGTTGATCTCAGACTCTAGAGAGAGGTTGTTCGTGATGGTGGAGCCAAGGTATGTGAACTCATGGACTACCTCCAGCTTGCAGTTGTTGATGGTGATGGCAGGGGGCTGCTCAATACCTTGGCCCAACACTTTGGTCTTCTTCAGACTAATGGTCAAGCTGAAGTCCTTGCAGATTTTTGAGAAGTTGTCGATAAGGTGTTGCAGTTGCTCCTTGGAGTGTGTTGCCTGTGCTGTGTCATCTGCATACAACATGTCCCTGATGAGCAGTTTATTTACCTTGGATTTCACCGCGAGTTGAGACAGTTGAGCAGCTTCCCGTCTGTTCTTGTGTGAAGGTAGACGCCATCAGTTGATGTTCCAAAGGCATGTTTCACCAGGACAGCAAAGAAGATGCCAAATAGAGTGGGGGCAAGCACACAGCCCTGTTTCACACTACTGCGGATTTTGAAAGCTTCCGAAGAAGAGCTGTCAAACTGAATAACGCCCTTCATGTCTATGTGGAATGACTGAACTATCTTAAGGAGCCTCGGGGAACAACCAATCCCGGTGAGGATTTTGAACAGGTCGTCTCTACTTACAAGGTTGAAGGCTTTTGTGAGGTCTTGATTGTCTTGCGTGGTATGGTTTTCAGTGGTATTGTCTTAATCTTGGTTGGGCTGATAGCTTTTTTGATCCCCAAAGTTTTGAGCTGTGACGAATGTCTTTGATCTGTCACCGAGCAACAGCAACAGTGACATACAAAAAAAACCAGTGTTGCCAAATATGTTATTTCAACGATGTCTACATCACTTTCATTCACGCTTTCCCTAATGACACAAATTATAATGATAAAATTAATATTCTAAAAATTTTGTATGTTTTTATGAACACCTAGACTGTTTATTAAATAAATAATTTTACTTGGCTGATCTTTCGTTTTAAGCACATAAAATGACCGACAACAAAGTGAAAGAAATTGATTGAAAGCAAATGACAATCGGTAATTCTCGGAAATAAAACGAAAGTGAAATAGTACATAATCAGTAATATTCCGCAATAAAATGAAAGTAAAAAGTACCAGATTTATCCGTATCTGTAAAATCTGTGTTTGTGTATTCGTTATTTTACTTTTGTCTTTCTCTCTGGTCTTTTTCTCGCAGTTTCTTTGTAAATATCTTTCTTTCTCTTTATTGTTTTTTTTATATCCCTTTCTTTGTATCCCTATATATATCTATCCATTTATATATCTAAGTATGTCTGTCTACTTAACTTTATATGTCTATCCAATTATATATCTAACTCTATCTATCTAACTCTGTCTACGTAACTATATCTATATATCATTTCACTTTCCTTTTATTTCCAATTATCATTTACTTTCAATCAATTTCTTTCACTTTGTCACTGACCATGTTATGTGCTTAGAATGAAAGATCACCATTTACCAATAATGGAGAAGGATATAGTGATGGATCTAAAAGCAAAACCATTTGAGCAGAGAAATATTACTGAAAAGTGAGAAATTATCAAATCAGGCCAACCTATTCCTCTACTGAAAACTAAAGTAGGCACGCGTTCATTTCAAATCAGATGTTATGAACAGATTGATTGGTTATGTGAAAGTAAATAGGAGAAAAACTATACTCTTGGCCGTGCTTGCTTTTTCAGCCCAAGTCTAGTCAATCATAGACCGATGGTAGTTATAGTAATTATGAACATATTCTGAGTGACTGCAAACAGCATTATAAATTTATGAGTCATTTAAATAACTACAAATGTTTAAAAACATTTGGTGTTTGTGATATATTAACTGCTATTGGTGAATCCGCAAAGCTTGGAAAGGGACGACATAACACATTAGTTGAAGAAAATAGACAATATTTAAAACAGTTAATAAATGCTGCATTATATCTTTACAAACAAGAACTGCCATTGCGTGAACATGAACGAAAAGATAGCCTTAACAAAGGCAATTATTGTGAGTTATTGGATTGCTTTGCTGAAATAGGGGTTTCACGTACAATACAAAATAACATTGTATCTGCAATTGATAGTGTAGTAGCTGATGTAATTTGAACTGAAGTTAAAAGTGCTCAGCTCTCTGTTATCGTCAGTTATGTAACTGAATGCAAAATAAGTGAAATATTTTTAGGATTTTATGATGTAAGTAATGATAAAAGTGCATTGAAGTTGGCTGATGTGATACAAAATATCTTAAACTACTTTAGTGATGCTAAAACTAAATTGGTTAGCCAAACGTATGATGGAGTCACTGTGATGCAACGCATTTCAAAATAATTCAGAACATTTTACTATCATTGAAGGAGCGATTTGCTCACATTGAGAATTTTCATATTTTGAATTACTTGATGTGAAGAAGTTTGGAGTGTTTGCTCGTACATTCTCTATACAGCATATAGACGCTTTGCAGCGCAAATAACCATAAAACGTTTGATTACAAATCCTTAAAAATGAGCTCAGGTATATGTATAATGTCAATGGCATAAAAAGTGTAAGTCAAGCTAGGCCATTTTAGAGTTACCTCATAAACTAGGTTTCTTATCTGCTACGTCTGAAACTGTTAGACTAATTCAACTTTTCCTGACTATCCAACCTTGGACAGAATTCGACTTTAAGATGCACAATATCTGGAGAACGGTTATCTTCACTGGCTCGCATTTCCATCGAGAAACAGATACTCGTCGATTTAGAACGACAAAAAGAATTACATGACAAGTTATTAAGGAAATTTGCTATAAAACCAAGGCACTTGGAATTTATGTTTAAATGAAGTGTTTATTTCTTACAAAAATGTATGTACTAGTGCAGTCCCCGTTCCATGTAAACGCATTACTGATTTTACTATAGAAAAGCTTTTCAAATGATTTTACTATAGAAATGCATTGAAAATTAAGGAAGAAAGAAATATTGTGTCTTTTCCATTAGCCCCCACCACACTAAATAATTATAGCTATAGCTCGCTGTATTTTTGTTTGTTAAATATATGTAAATAAACAATAGGTTATGTAAGATAGCCAACCTATACAAAATATCTAACCGTTGAAAATCATCTGAACAAATTGTCTTCTGTTTAAGTTAAATGTAAAACAGCAGGTTAAAAGAATCGAAGCTGTACTTTCCAAAATATAAAAAATTTGTAGAAAGCAAAAATTTAAAAAACACTTACATAAAAACAAACTGGAAAATATTTACGAAAACTTATTTTTGAAATCAAAATAAAATTAAAAGACCGTTATTCATTAACAGTTGACAATAATCACCAATCTATAAATAAATGATAGATTGGTGGAATAAAACTATATAACATCTACGCAACATATAACTATAGTATACTCTAGTACAATTATCATTTAAAAAAATCATTATTTAAATCTTATTGTGATGTTTTTTTCCATACAAGCAAGCTAACATGAGCATCAGTTTAACTATCACAAAATGTATCAGAAAAGACATAATAAAACAAGAATTTTTTTAAAAATCGATATAGTGATCGGATTAGTGCAGTGGTAACATCAGATTTGATACTTGCTAATAAATTTAGTCTTAATCATTGCTAGGTTGAATTAACCTGTCACCCTCCTAAAGTTAATATATTGATTACTGCTTATTTGACTAAAGGAGGGAATGCCTTATGTACGGTCTGTCGAAGTAAGGGACGATCAATATAACAGTGGGATTACATATGATTTTCCAATGAAATCCTATCATAATTGCATTGGAACAGTTTGACTTGGATAAAGCTAGATACTACTAAATTGGGAAACATACTTTATTAAGAGGTTCTAAAAGAACGTAAAGTTGTGAAAGACAGAGAAAACACCACTTGATAATGAGCTATGAATTGGTAGCTAACAATAAAATAAAGTCTGCTAATGTATCAGATACATTTTTATTCAGGAGTAAAGATACTGCTACAAATGCCAGTAACTGAGAGCACAGCACGGTTTAATATAAGGGGCATTATTTTATAGTGTTGCCTCTTTGTATAAGAATGTTCATGGTTAAAATTTGGCGGAATGATATATTGGTTGACTCACCACAACGGTCAGCCAACCAATATAGATAGGATAGCTTGTAGGGGGCTGTGAATCGCTACTTCACAGCCCATGTAAATATCGTGATGTCCACAGGAAAAGGAGTAGATGCGTCGGTCATGTTGACAGGAAAATAAAGGAGTGGAAGAGTCGGTAAGCTTACATATAAATAGATGTTTATTTACAGAGATGTACATGACGTTGGAATTACATAGCATGAAGGAGTACATAGAAAGTATATGACGTACGGATATACATGGCGTAGTGTGTGGATACAAGTGTCTATGTGTGTGTGCGAGATGCCTCTTGTTAAAGTCGTTGATACCATCTCGTAGCCGTTTCGGAGTATATTAAGGACCCCTTGCAACTGGTCAGATATATATCTGACTGAGGGTCCCCAAATACCGATTCGCTGGCGGAGATGGTAAGGTCAGACATAGCGAAGTGCGGAGGCTAGTATGCTAGATAGAGACAGAGAGAGAGTTAACATGCTAGCTCTCTCTGTTCATGGATACGTGTACAAACCGAGTAATGACTACACGGGCCGACAACGGGGTCCATCGTCAGGGACTCGCGGCATGCGGTAGCAATAGCCGAACAGAGAGAAGCGTATACAGGTGTCGTGTAGTCGGTGCGTGTATGTCTGTCTGTGAGTCAACCAGGTCCGACGTGCGGTGTCGTGGCGTTCCTGGAGTAACTGGTGAGTAGGTGAATTCTAGTGTATTTATAGTGTTGAGTCAAAAGGTTCTAGAATATTCCATCGAGCTGGAATTGGCGGGAAAATAGAGGAAACGAGTTAACTCCGCCCCAGTGATGAAATGGCTTGGTCACGTGGTACGTCGCTATAGGTGGAGCTACGTAGGGTGAATCCAATCTTCGCCCACACAAATTGGACGAGGCTATATTGCCTGTAAGGGAGATGCTACAATGACACCACATTTCATCTGTCAGGTCCATATAATCTATGGCAAGATGACAAAGCAAGTTATGCTGATAAAGATTTACTTTATCCTGAACAGTCTAGCCTTAAATTTACCTTGTAAATGTATTATTTCACTCAATGGAATACTGCCCACCACATCTGGGATGGTGTTGCTGCAACACACAAGAAACATCTTAGACTGCATCCAAAAAAAAAAGCTGTCCAGCTGATTGGCAAACACTCACTCACTAACACTCCAACTTCTAGCTGTTTCTTCACCTGCCTTTCCTACTGCTACTACGACAGTCTCTGCTCCTCAGAGCTAGCTAGTTACATACCTCTTCCACCTAAGCCTCACCTGTTACACATGTCTCTCCTCCTCTCATCACAAATTCTGTCTCCCATCCCAGGTACTGCACTAACCATTATGCCTAATTCTTCATCCTTAGGACGTCAATTTTCTGGGTTTTCCTCCCCATCCACATTTTCCGTATATGCACGACTTGGAGTTGCCAAAGCCAAACATCAACTGCATCAATCTGAGCAGTCTTGGAGGGCCCGCGAAGGTCTTGGGAACCCCCTCTTTCACCCAAACTAAACCATAAAAAAAAAAATAGATGTTAAAAAAAAAAAGACATAATTGTCCTATTTAAGAACACTATATATTTCAATTATTTTATCTTATTGCTGATTTTCCCATTGGCACCAAAATTTATTTTAGACTGTAGTGACATTGTTAATTTTGTCAGTTCAGTAAAAAGTAAAATTTTCTTGAAAAAAGCACATAGATTTCTTACATAGCTTCAGATTTATTGGGGAGGAGAAATGCGCGAGTGATGGTTATACCATATGAATGGTATTATTAGTGTGAATGGCATTATTACTCTTTTACTTGTTTCAGTCATTTGACTGCGGCCATGCTGGGGCACCGCATTGGAGGGTTTTAGTCAATCATATCCACCCCAGTACTTATTTTTTAAGTCTGGTACTTATTCTATCGGTCTCTATTGCTGAACTGCTAAGTTACGGGAGGTAAACAAGACAGATACGGAGACACAGATATGTGCACACACACACACACACATATACACATACACACACACACAACGGGCTTCTGCAGTTTCCGTCTACCAAATTCATTCACAAGGAATTGGTTGGCCCGAGGCTATAGTAGACAATTGCCCAAGGTGCCACACAGTGGGACTGAACCCGAAACCATGTGGTTGCGAAGCGAACTCCTTAACCACAGCCATGCCTGTAAGAAACCATTATTAATGTAAAATTATTGCTGCTTTTTTTAGTCTGAGAAGGTTTTACTGAAAATGGCGAGCTCAATGTGGTTAATGTTGAGCTTGAATTTCCACAAGTTAATACCTGGTGGGTAAACATGGGTAGAGAAGAGCCAACAAAGGAGTCTTTATGTGATAACTTGACCCGCTAAAAATAGTAGCCAAATATTCTTCAAATCACATCCTACTGTCTTAAAAGGAGGACACATTGGATAATGTAGTTCTAAATACACTGTCTGAAAGTTACCATTTAATATGTAATTTAAGAGGGGAGGAAACATTAGTAATGGTGGTGGGTGTGGTTACACATCTTGCTGGTTCAGAGGAGCAGGAACCATTATAGTAATGGTAGAGGGGTTGGAGCAGTTCAATATGCTGATGTGCTAGTGGTTGTATGTTGGTGAGTGAAGGATTATAAACTGGGTTCAATCCCACTGCGTGGAACCTTGGGCAAGTGTCTTCTACTATAGCCTCGGACTGACCAATGCCATGTGAGTGAAATTGGTAGACGGAAACTGTGGAAGTCTGTCGTGTGTGTGTGTGTGTGCGTGCGCACGTGTCTGTTTGTGTTTATCTCTCTCTCCATACATGTCTTTACGTTGACACCACTTGAAAACTGGTGCTTGTTTGTTTATGTTCCGTAACTTAGCAGCTCAGCAAATTGAGACTGATAGAATAAGTACCAGACTTAAAAATAAGTACTGGGGTTGATTTGATCCACTAAAACCCTCCAAGGTGGTGCCCCAGCATGGCCGCAGTCCAATGACTGAAACCAGTAAAGTAAAAAAAGTATCTTTTTTTTGTTGAGATATAGTCTAACAGTTTGTGTGTGTGTAGCAGCTGTATTGTCCCAGATTTGTGGGCAGTACTCCAATGTGAGACACACTTGTGCCTTGTAGAAGGTCACCAACTGTTCAGAACTGAAGTATCTTCTGGTTGGCCCTGAAGGGAAAGCCCAGCCTTTGTGTAAGCAAAAGGGCTACTAAAACACATTACAAATGGTTTCAATTAGTTTATTAACCCTCTTGATACCAACCCGCATGAAACCGCTCCAGGTTTTATGATAGAAAACTGCCCTTTTTAATATGTTCATATTTATATTAAAATATTGTGTCATAATTTTATGTAAGAACATTTCTTCAGATATATTCCAAACTCTATCTTAATAATGAAACATTTTAGTTATTTTTTAAAATCCCTCCAAATTCTTGATTATTTTCCAAATTAATTGAAACACACGAGCAGTGTGTTTCCTTAGAAATATAATAACAAAAGGGTTAAAGTGGCTCATTGACCTGATGTCGGGGTCGGCCTTTGAAATTGTCGGGTAGACTCTTGTGAATGAATTTGAAATTGTGAAATCTTTACCTCTCAATGATGTCATTGGTGATGGAATGTAAATGGTTGATTGAGACAAATCACGCTTTACAATATCTTCTTCATATTTTGACAAAAAACAAAATCTATCTTACCCTATGAGGACTGATAATATTTAATGAAATGGCTTGGAAGGCACTAACATATTTTGTTACCTGGAATTTGGGATTGGCAAATTCAAAGACCAAGTCAGCATCAACATGAGTGTGCTAATAATTACTATTAATAATAGTAATAATAATTAGTGGCAGAAATCAAAAATGGTTTTTTCTTTCTTTTTGCTTTTGATATAACATTTTGATGATAAAACGTTTTCAACAGGATGTTAATGTTATAAGTCCTGTAATTATTGAGCAGTAAATGCCTAAAAATGGTTTGTTTGTTTTTTAGCTTATTTATTATGAAACTTGGTAAGAAACACAGGTACTTGAGGTGTTTTCACACAAAAGTAGTTCACTTTCACTATATATATATAGTTCAATGATTCATGTCAATTTGATGATGCAGTACCGTGTGGAACCGTGTCCTGCAGGATGTTAGAGTTAATTTCTTAAAAACATTAAATTCCAGTAAGATATTTAATGTTAGATCTAAACTTGCTATAAATCCTATACCTCACAATATCTGATGATCTCTCATGGCAACCTCACGTATATAACATGGCCAAAACTCAAGTGCAACCCACATAAGAGTATTGCTCTCATATATGAAATTCTTCTGCTACACACACGAAACATCCCAGATCACATCCACAAATATCTATCCTCTTCTGATGAAATAAAAAAAAAAAAAAATTGCCTTCAATCAGTCATGTTAATTTTCAGAAAACATGCTTGTTCTTAACTGTTTTCATTTTCAAAATCGAGCAATGGCATATTTTAAACTGAGAATATATTCAAGGTCTTGGAAACTCACACTTTTCTGTATGAAGCTTGAGATAGTGTGTCTCTACATTGTATGTGGCTGAGGCACTTAACTCTTAAATGTTGTTTAGCATAAGTCAGCCCCGATTGCACTGACCTATGGGCAAAGGCGTTTTAGCCATGACCAGCCCCACCCCCCCACTATATTGTCCAGTGTGCCATTTTTTTTAAAGATGATAGTGTGTGATTTGAGAGAGATTTTGCTGCTATTATTGACCCTGTAGAAGCCCCATCATTGCCTCATAACGTAAAAGGCCATAACTAAACACTGTAAGGCAATTTGTCCAACGCTCTAACGATTCTACCAATCCTTTACTGTTTGGTGACAGAAGTTGCACTGTAAGTTTAGTTTCTTGTATGGAGAAAGCTACCAGGTGTCCTGTCCAGGGGGTTATTTGTTTCTCATCTGCTTAATGCTACAGAAAACCTGAGAAAAATCTATCTTTTCGGGTCCGGTGATTCAGAGAAGGATTAAGCATTTTAGCATCAATTTTAGCTCAGAATCTCACCCTATTTATGTAACCTTTTTAAAAGTAATTATTGTTAGAATTTTTGTATCTTCATTTCTGATATACTTTAGGAAGTGTGCTTAGATATAGAGATGTATTGCTCAGCAGTTTCTTTATGAACAGCGAATCACTTAATTTGAAATTTAAAATGAAAAAGAAAAAAAGAAAATTGAAAACTGGAATTTATTAATTTGCTTAGAATTTGTTTTTAACCATTGAAGGTATCATCATGTCTTACTTGAAAAATTCTAGATTCTGACTTTATCTTTTTTTTTGTTTCTATTTTCATTCTTGTATGTTAGATATATTTAAGATGTATGCAGAAAGAAAGTTTAAGAGGTGAATGAAAAAAAAAAAATATGATCACTACATCAATGCTTTCAAGTTGATTGCATAAGTCTTCTTTAAGAAGAATCTGATGAGTGGCAGACATAGATAGAGATCTTTGTCAGTCTTATTTCTTAATATCTAGTATTGGTTTACGAAATGACATCCATGCTTCTAGTGAGGAAATTTTTTTTTTTGTGGTTAATATGTAAATGAGTGAAGAATTCAATACTAGAGAGTTGATAACTATCCTCTACAAGAGTTCATTCAATGCACTTGCTTACTGGCAGCACTTAGGTACATATCTTTAGTGACTACAATAAAGCTTTGCTTGTGTTAAGATGGTAGAGTGTGAGTCGAGGGAGATCTGGATGTGCTGTCTAGCAGATCAAGCAACTGTGTAGAGGTTCCCTTTTTTTTTGGCTTGTAAGTCTGATATCTATACTGTACTGCCAAGAACTTAGTGTAATATTCCCTCTGAGTTTCATTCCTTGGCAATATTATGTTTTAAACATAAGTATTATTCATTATACTGAATTATTTAACGCTAAGAAAAATAGCTGAGAATTAACTCTTAACATCCTGTTAAAAGTTTTCTTAGTCCAGTAATGATTGAGCAGAAAATGCCTAAAAAAAGTTTTTTGCAGCTTATTTATTATAAAATTTACAGGTAAAAAACACAGGTGCTTGAGGCACTCTCACACAAAAATATTTCACTTTTACTATATATATTGTTCAATGATTCATACAAATTTGATGATGCGGTAGTACTGTGTGGAAGCATGTCCTACAGAACGTAAAGAGTTAATTACATCTACCAGGAGATCAGGATTAGGAAACAACAAGACAAACAGATGAGTAAATGCTGAAGAAAGCTTGGTTGATGGTGATGACTGGTAATTAGAACTGAACTAGTCAAGAAATCTTTATTAAATACTGATATATATCTTTCTCCATGCCATGCAGTTGCAAGTTGATATTATAGAATGAGTAAAGTAAAAAATATAAGTCAAAAAAGATGTTGAGATTTTAGAGATAATTTTATAGACTTGTAGTATGTACATCCCCTGTATTGCTCTTTCCGAATCCAGAAATTATGGGAGGTACAAGAGAATTTGAATTTTGGTGGATTAGTTATTGTTTAGCTCTAGGTCAGCTTTGTTCAAACAGACTTTATGATCAAGTGTTCCCCTCTTGACTATCCAGTCTTTAGGAGTATTAAAGTATTATCAAATATACCCTTCCTGCTTTTGAGGGAGATTTGGCTACTATTTCTAACAGGTTGAGGGATCGTGTAGAGCAAGCATGGGCAACCCTTTTCAACCAACGGGTCACAAGACATTACTCATCATGCATTGGGCCACACCACTAAAAGAAAAATTTAACAAACTTTATATTTAATTTCTGTATGTCATTTAGTTTGACTATTTTAGGGTATGACTCTAGGAAATTTTAATAAAAAGCTATTATGCAGGTATAATCTCAAAATCAAGTGTGCCATACAGAAAGATAAAAGGGCTGCAGGTTACCCATGACTGGTTTATAGAGGCTGCCTTAGTTGGTGGATGAGTTGGTGTGTCTACTGATAAATTTATGGGGTAAACCTATGAACCAGTACATTGGTGCTTAGAAAATTATAGTTGCCATCTCACTAATAGTTCCTCACGAGTGCACACACAGACACACAGTCTTAGTTTAATATAGTTAAATAGTTAAACAGGTCATGAGAACAGATTTTCTGAAGTTATTTGTCCTCAAGATAACTTCAAGTGAATGTTATGATCTCTGTTATTGTTTTTTCTTTATTTTTTACCTTGTATTTGTGTGTTTGTGAATTTTTGTATGTATGTGTAAGAGGAATAAGTACATATTTAAACTTTTATTTCCATGCCATGCAGTTGCAAGTTGATATTATAGAATGAGTAAAGTAAAAAATATAAGTCAATTATGTGCCCGTGTCCTGAATATTTCAATATAATAATCTTGTCACACTAGACAAGTGTTGTCACCACACTATATCAAAATCAGAATAACTTTAATTAATGTAACAATTACATCATCCCTTACACACGTTTCTGTAGAGTACTAGTCAACATCCTTTTTTAAGGTGCCAGCCTACCAGCTGAAGGGCCGGCTATTTGTATTCTATTGTCGTCATAGGTAGTGAGTTTGGAAGTACTTAGCAAAAATATACAAAATATACAAAATATACAATATATACAAAACTGTTTGGATATAAATTCATCTCCCACCGAAAACACCGAACATCCAGTCAATTTTGCTGTAGAGCACGAGAGGCCGAGATCAAAGAAAATGCGTTGC
>JAOPJM010001179.1:8518265-8532908 GCA_027124095.1 Muusoctopus leioderma | reverse complement strand
ACTAATTCTTGATTATTTTCGAACTTAATTGAAAAATTGTAGGCTGTGTATTTCATTAGAAATACGGTAACGAAAGGATTAAACTGGTATGCATCTCTAATGTAAATGGATACTACATGCTAAGTGAAAAAATGTCATGAGTTGTTGATGGAAAATATCAACAGTAGTGGATAAAATAAGGGAAACTTAGTAAGAAATAATGTAAACAGCATGATTCAAGGAAGCTAGTGATAGTCTGCATCGGCAATTAATGAGTATAAACAGTTCAAATGTAGAATAAATTGGTCTGCCATGAAGAGGAAAAGCTTAACATTTTTGGCAGAACCTTTCATTGAAGAGTGATGTTTTCTGATGGTACCAAATAAATAGATTGGGAGTTGTGAGGGAGGGAAAAGGGGAGGAAAATAGTGAAGAATAAGGGAGAGGGAATATCATAAGTTGAAACAACATGGATAGTGGTCAAAGCAGGAATATAAACAACAAGAACACTGGCAAATTTGGAAAAGAAAGAGGAGAAGGTTTAAAGATCAGGAGAAGGGAAGATAACTAGATGATCAACAAGCCCACAGCCAAATTTGAAGAAGGAAGATGGGAGGATAAGAAATATTTAAGTTAGATCTGAGAATGTAGGAATTGAGATCAAATGAAAGAGTGTTGAGTCTCACAAGCATTAAAACAGTGATGCTGGTGATAACTGCAATTAATGAGCAGCCTTAATAACCATCCTCTGTGAAAAACTGAAAATATTTCACAGTATTATCACAGTAATATCACAAACATAACAGATGGTGATACATTTTTTGTTTTCAAATCTTGAAAGTTATAGTAGTAAGAGGAAATAATCTTATGACAACAAATATCAAGAGAAAATATTCCCCATGAATAATTTTTTTTAGAAATATTTAAAACCTTAAAACTGAAGATTAATTTTATCAATATCAAGGTTACTTTACATGACACCAGTATCATGTAAAGCCTTTTAACCCTTTCGTTACCATATTTCTAAAGAAATACACTGCTTATGATTTTCAATTAATTTTGAAAATAATCAAGAATTTGGAGGGAATTAGTAAAATAACTAACTTTCTCGTTATTAAGTTGGTGTCTGGCACATAACTTAACCAAAAGTTCTTACATAAAATTATATTGGTAGGTTTAAATTTAAATATGAACACTTTAAAACAAATGGTTTTTTATCATAGAACCAGGGGCAGTTTCAGGTGGGTGGATATCAAAAGTGTTAATAATCTGATGTCACATTTTTCATTACATGTTTTACTTAATCTACATTTACTTTGCAGTGAATGGTTTTCACACAACACATATCATCTATTCTCACTACATGTCTATACGAGTTAAACAGTCTGCCCTGCATACGGTAACCAATGCCTTCCAATATCCAGTTTCAATAGCAACCAATGTAAATTTGCAAGTGCAAAACAATAAAGAAGCTCAAGGCTTAATCTATCTGAATAGATTTTAGTGTGTCAACATAATGATATTCTAACACAAATAGCAGGATATTATTGACTATGTATCAGAACTAAAGACGTATGTGTGACAGCTTTGATGACAACAATATGGTTTCAAACATAGGGACATGGCCACAAAAATTTGAGGGAAGGCATAGTAAATTATATGGACCCTAATACTTGACTGCTACTTATTTTATCAACTCTGAATGGTGAAAGGTACAATTGACCCCTGCTGGAGGTGAATACAGAATGTTAAAAGAAGAAACTAAATGCCACGCAACATTTTGTCTTACACTCTAAAAATAAATCCAGATCAGCCTTGATTGAGCAGACCTTATGATCAAAGGTATGCCAGCTTTGACCATCCCATTTTTTTTTATATATTATATATATAAGTGAGGTTACAAAATATTGTTGTTATATTATTATTTTTTTTTTTTGTCAGGTTTAAATAAAGGCCCAAGAAACATGTTACGACAGTGCCCCTATGATTCCATTAGGAGTTAAGGGCTTGGATAAGGATTTTGTCCTTGTAATATCACCTCATTCATTGCCCTTGTGGCTTACATGGATGATGTCACCGTTATGGTGCTGGGCACCACAGAATTGAGGTGGTCAGCACTACACTGAAGGAATATGAGGTGGTAACAGGAGCATGCATTAAATAGGACAAGTCAGTGAATTTGCAGCTTGGCACCTGGAAAGGAAAGTCCACACCAGCAAGTATCGCTGGGCTGATAGTCCCATTAAGATACTTGAAGTTTGGTTAAGGCTAGACCACCAGGTATCAGGAACTGAAATGAGGTTACAAGCAGTGGGTGGCCAGTGTCACTCAGAAATAGGCTGAGAGGAAACTATCCCTGAAAAGTCAGGCAGAAGTGATCAATACATACATCACTCCACCATTAATACCACCTGATCATTGTGCCTTGCCACAGTTTTCATCAGACCAGCTAGGAGCATCTTCTCTTTTGCTTCTTGTGGAAGGGACACATTCCACTAGTCAGAAGGTCCATCAGCTGCCAACACCCTGTGTACATGAGGCTCAGTATGCCATGGCTGATAATGTGTAGGTATATTCCTGAAGCTGTGACCTCTGCAGACATTCCTTGACAGTGAGCAGGTGTGGGCCCCCATTTGTCAGGCATATCTTCCTGCAGCTCATCTCTTTGACAGAGATCCAGTCCGGGATCAAACGAAAACCAAGAGTGGGTGCCTGGCATATAGAATGTTGACAGGTGCTACCAGTCAGGCAATGCAGTTGGTGATATGTCAAACCTTGCATTCTATAGAGGATCTGTGGTGGGCAAGAAAGCCAATGTTCTTGGGAGACTCTAGGCACTGACAGAAATCATCTGAACAATCTAATCCAGAGGACTTTCAACCCAGGGCCTAAACTTTCAGACTCCAGAGCTATCAGGGGACATTGACAGTTCAGGATAAGCTCTACAGGCACAGAAGTGCCATCAGCCAGGCCTGTCCAAGATGAGGGCAGAGTGACAAAGCCATTCTCAGTAATATTTTTCATAGAAACCAGAGTCATGGGAAACTAGAGATGGTCTTTGTCAGCAGAAATTGGTAAAATTTACAAATTTGGATAAATTTGTCCAGATTCCTGTCTCTTCTCCAAAATTTGTGGATGTTTCTCAAGTTCAATTGTAAAAACAGTTGTTTTGAAAGACATTAAATTATTTATATCATTAAAAAAATGGAAACCAAACATTACTAAAACAACATATAAAACAAAACAAACATAATTACTTAATACTTTTTGTGGCTTCAAATATGAGTGTTTAGAATATTATACTTAATCTTTAACTTATACTAGATTGGAAACTACTTTGTAATTATGAATTAATGATTTTACTTCAGATCAGAAAAAACATAATTATTATTTTTTTCTGTAATTGTTTTCAAAAATGTAAATGCCTTTAAAGAATATTTGTTGTTGTTGTTTATCCCTAGGTCAGCCCTTATCAAGCAGACCTATGATCAAAGACATTCCATCCTTTACCATCCTGTGTTTTTGTATATCTAGGACTACATTGTCCAATGTGTCTTTCCTGTTTTAAGACAGCTGGGTGCAAGTGTTTATTTTTTTTTTAAATGTTTTTTTTTTATTGTTTAGTCAGGTGGAAGGGGCAGTGCCCTCACCATTTTTCAGAGCCTTCAAGACAGGTCGGAGGGAGGGTGCAAAGAAGGTATTCTAAGACCGGAGACCTGGCCTGAATGCTTGCAACAGAGTGGATTCTGCTAAAGGTACTCAAGTGGTAGTGTTAAACTGGGCAATGGATCAAGTCTACCATCCAAGTAGGCCACAGCAAGATTTGAACTCAGAGTGCAAAGGGCTGGAACAAATACCACAAGGCATCCTGTCCAATGCTCTAACAATTCCACCAGTCCACCAGTCCACCAGTCCACAATTCCACCAGTCCACCAGTCCACCAGTCCACAATTCCACCAGTCCACCAGTCCACCAGTCCACAAGTCCACCAGTCCACCACCACCCTAGACTGGTACTTTATTTATCTAGCCCAAAAGGATGAAAGGCAAAGTTTGCCCCGGCGTGATTTGAACTCAAGAGTGCAGTGAGCCAGAATGAATACCACAAGGCATTCTATCCGACGCTCTAACGACTCTGCCACTTCGCCAGGTTGTAGAAATCTGGCTGCTATTTCTAACAGGTCAAGCAACTGCGTAAAAGCTTCCTGTGTTTTGTGTTTTTTTTTACTTTTGGGGAGGTTTTTTTTTTAATGGTTTGGTCAGGATGAAGGTATTGTACCCTATGGCCTTTGCAGGGCCTCCAAGACCAGTGAGATCAACATAGTTAATATTTCTCTTGAATAGTTGCAACTCGATGGCTGCAGGAAAAACATTGGCAGTGAGGGAATTCTAGAGGAATGATGTTCAGGGGAAGAAGGAATGGGCATAATGGTTAGTGCAGAACCTGTTGGGGGGGGGGGTGAATGGACACAATATGGGTGACAAGAAGAGGAGAGATGAGTGAGTTTGGAGGGCCTGAGTGGAGGTAGCACGAGACCAGCCAGCCCTGAGGAGCAGAGGCCACTGTAGTAGCAGTAGGAAAAGCAGTGAGGAGACATCACGTCTGTGGGTCAGAGGTTGGAGTGTGTTGGTGAGCGACTTCATGCCAATCAGTCAGGTGGTGTTTTTTTTGGATGCAGTCTTGGATGTCTGTATGTGTAATAGCAGCAGCATCCAAGATGTAGGAGCAGTATTCCATTGTAGGTCTCACTTGAACTTTGTAAAAGGTTACTAGTTGTTGGGAGATGAAGAATAGTGAATCTCATTGGTAAATCCATAATTGAATACGATGAGAGTTCAACATTTAAAATCAAATCATTTTCCTAAAATACAGAGAGACTGAGATGAAATTAAAAGAAATAAATACATCATCACCACCATCATTATCATCACAATTACTATCACCTTTACCATCACCATCATCATCATCATCGTCATCATCATTTTTACATCCATTTTTCCATGCAGGTATTGTTTGAACGACAGCCTCTTGTCACTTGTCGTGGTCCTTAACCACCTGATTACATACAGCAACAGAAAAAACTAACAACCTTCGTTTTCAAGTATGTCATCTATTTTTGGCATGATTTTACAGCTGGATACCCTTCCCATTGCCAACCACTTTACAGCATGGACTGGGTGCATTTCAACACACCACTGGCACTAGAGAGATTGTCTGCCAAGTCTAAGTAGTCCCCTATACCCTGTGTCAGTTTTTATTCAGAGTTACTGCTCCCTCCTATATGAGCTGCCATTGCTGTGGCTTGCGAAGTCCACATCTCTGTTTCACCTTCCTTTTTGGGGAATAGTTTTTCATTCTGGATGCCCTTCCTATTGCCAACCACTTTACATACAGCATGGACTAGGTGTATTTTATCATACCATCAGCACTAGAGGGGTGGTCAGCCAGAACTAAGAAAGCTTCTCTGCCCTGTAATACTTTTCAATATGAACAACCTCTAACAGCTAAAAATTGGGGTTAACTTAAGCAAATAAGTAAAAATACTGAGTCTATAGTTTCTATTTATATAGAGATTTAGAAATGTTTAGCTTAGGAATTATTATAATCAGAAATTCTGGCATGTTTGCAATTACAAAACTTTCTAAATTCCAACCAGACTGGGATCATGGAAATTGTTTTAAAAAGTTGTTATATCTAAGAACTTCATAGTTATAAATTTCAATATATGTAGAACATCTAAAATAATAGGATTCAGTATCATTAAAACCAGAAAGGGTATCTGATTTGCCATCATAAAAATACTTAAATTCTGATAGCTAAGGTTAGGAAATCTGGAAATTTTGACATTTCAATGAATTTGAAAATTAGGAATTTCGTCATGTGAAGTGTAACTAAAATAAGGATTTCTAACATTTGGGATCATTAAAATCAGAAATTCTGGCATATTTGCAATCATAGAAATTTCCAAATTCCAACAAAATAATCATAAAAATGTTTTAAAAAATTTTTCAGATATCAGCAAACCTGAAATTTTTCAATTCCTCTACATGTGGATTGATCAAATAATCATTTCTGGCATGTTTAGATCATAAAAATCAGACATTTTGAAACATTTGCAATTGTAAAAATTTCCAAATTCTAACAGAATTGCAATCCTGAAAATTGAAAATGTTAACATAGCAATGAATTGAAAATTATCAATTCTATCATGTACAAAAGGATGAAATTATAATTTCCGACTAGAGGATAATTATTTTCAAACAGAAATGTTGACAGTTGCAATCCTGAAAACTTCAACTTAATTATTGTATTGATATGTGTCTTTAAGGGAGTTAGAAAGTAATCCTTGATTATAGATTTAAGGTTTACAATAAGAGAATCATGGTGGCTAGGTGGTTAATATATTGTACTACTGAATGCATGGTCATGAGTTCAAATATTATTATATACATTGTAGTAAACCTCTCTCAGAAAAGCACATAATTCCATTTGCTTCAGTCTTCTTAGCTGACAATAGATTTCATTTTTACTTTATAGTTGAGTGGTTGGTGGTAAAGAGGGAATAAAGCTGTAAAAATCTGCCTCCATATACAGCTATGAAAAATGGACATTAAAACCCCCCCCCAAAAAAAAGTCAAAAGATAATTACTACTATATCAGAAAGCAAACTAAAACACAAACACAAATTTACTATGCAAATGTGTTTCATAGTATCACAAATAAACAATTTATATACAAACCATTCTTAATCACAAGGCTTCTGTTAACTGAAGATTTCAGTTATATATACTGCTTTTTTCAAACTGAAATAAATTCATTTCCTTGATACCATACATTACCATTTGAAAAAAACATATTCCATAGAAATACTACTCTAATTAAACACTCTGCAGCAGTTAAAGTGGAGTTAAATTGACTCTGTCATTACATTCTTCATCATTGAATTCAAATATTTATGAGCTGATTTCCTCCCACACTAAAAGACGTTACAATATGTTTATTTCCATTTTTAGATAGGTTAATGGAGAAAGAAATAAGGGCAATTTTAAGGAAGAAATATTATTTTCATACCTTGCATACATTTTGATAAGTCACGAAGATTAAAAAGATAATGTGATTTAGTTGGTGTTGGAAGAAGGTCAGATTTCATGCTGCAATAAATTTCCACGGCTGCACAGACAATTGACTCAACACAATGTTGGATAGCCTGAGGGAACTCAATAAAGAAACCACTAAGAATAGCCTACAGAAAATACAAAAGAAACATTATTTCAGTTTTATTTTCTACTAACCTGTGAAAGTAATTTTGGCTGTTAGACAAATAAAATGGAAATTTTTGTTGATAAGACAGATCTCAAAATATGTATAGACAGAGATTAAACAGATAGAACACATTATGAATGAACTGCTATGATTTTAATGTAAATGATATAACACCTTATAAGCAACAATTTGAGTCAGAAAATAGTAAGTAGAATAGCCTATCTTGCTAGTGCTAAATGGCTGATAAATTATCTTGTGGAGATAAAATAGTACAGTTAAATTAGCAGAAATAATTTATACCCTTCCATCTCCTCAATTTCAAGGAGATGGAATGGCAGGCATTCTTGTAGTGTAAATTGGTAATTCCATTACCAGGCAAGTGACAGATACATGGTTTGAGTCTCATCAGTGGGCCTTGCGTTCTATTCTGTCTTAAATTGGTGCTTATAATGTCTAATATTAGTTAGAACATATATACAATAACAAAATATTGTCTATATGAAGAGCATATATATTTGGTGGTAAGACAGATAGAACATATATATTTTCTGCAATAAGAAACACTGAACACAAATATGGTACAGTGCTGCCATCATCTCGCCCACACTCCCTACAGACACATATACACAATATATCCAACCACCTTAAAATTAGGTCCTATGTTTTTGCTGTGTTTGTTTGATTGGTTACTTGAGGGTCCACTTTAGTATCTCAAAAACTGATGCTAAAATGTCCAAATAATTTATCAGAAATTACAAGGCAAAATAAAAAATTACTTTCTCCTCATTTTTTCTAAATATTGCTTCCCTAGCTATTTATTTGGTTATGAAGCGGTCAGAGGCTAATATCTTGTCAGTGTTGTGTTGTGCCCATAGAGAAGACACCTAGAGCTCAATGACTGCATCCACCTAGTAGGTTCCACAGGTTGTATAATTCACTACTGTAAACTGACAAGTGATTCACTGACTTTACAGTTCAAGAAGACTACTTGTGATAGATCAGCATCCTATCCATGGTGATATTTACGTTTCATCCACTTGATACTATGGAGAACTGCAGATAAGCACTAGTGCTATGGAACTTTGACTGATTAGTGAAACACAAAAAGTAAAGTGTAAAAATTTAGGCTTAAAAATGAATATGCCATTGAATATGATAACTTATATTTTAGTTAAGTTAGTATATAATGGCATTTTATTAACTACTTTAGTTATATCCTCTTTTTGGGGGGACTTTTAAAACCAACACCTAAAAAGTTAGTCTTTTTTCAATTGAATACTTCCATTCTGTAAGATTATTTAGTAACTAAAACTATTCAGTAACTAAAACTATTATTATTAGGGAAATTTTAAAGAAAGAAGATGACACCAAGAGTAAATATAATAAACCAAAGATTTGTGATAATGATTTTGTGATAATCTAACGTTGGTTAATGTATTGCAATATTATACAATATATTGACTTACAGTAAACATCAGTTTGAGACTGTGTTCAGCAGGAGGAGGTATGTTGAAAACACTGAAATGGCGAATAAGTCTTGGTGTTATAGCATTCCGACCACCACCAGGAGGTGCACAAGCTGCTGATAAGGTCACATCCTACAATGAGTTTTATAAAACGCTTCAAACATATACTCAAAATTCATCTGCTATATTTGTTACAAAATACATTGGAAGTAAGATTAAATATATTTATATTAAAATATAATAGTTGCAAAGGACGAGAAGCAGTGATATTCATTTATTTATGAGAAAAACAAAAAACAAAATCATGAATCATATAAATTAAACAATATTGGTCAATATAATATCATAAAGGGGTTTTCTATTGTTATTGTATTAAATATTTTATCCTTTTTTTTTTTTCCAAATGAAAAACTAAAACCTTTTTGTAAATATTCATTATAAATTTTCCCTATATTGGCAAAACTAAGAATGATGAATATATATAGAAATTGATGGAATGCGGTGACACTGATTATGAATATCAACAACATGCCAACTAAGTAGAATATTGTTCACTGAGGAGATCTGATAAAACTGAAACATGTCCATTGCTTTCACCAGTTGGCTTAAAGACCAGATCCACTCCTACATCGCATTTTCTATATTTTCCAAAAATTTCAATTTAGATTTTATTGGAGCTGTCTCCCTCCTTTAATATTGCTTTTAGATTTTAAACACCCTTAGAGGGAGCTTTTGTCTACTAACTGCATGGATAATTTCAGTCGATCGAAGTTTCTCGACTCACTATCTTACATATGTGAGATCCTATCGTATTTGTATTTAGTAAGCAGAATGCTCCCCTGAGGTATTTTCCTCAGCCATATTGTTACTGTCAAGTATATCAACCATATCAATATGGGAATATATTAAACAATTATGGGTACTGCCCCTTCTTTCTCAAACTAAATAATATAGAAATAAAGAACCATACACATTTCATTCCAGACTATACTTTCTTGTCGGACAATATAGAAAATCTAACACATATTCCATACTGTCTGCTTTATTCCAAAAATGATTAATCCTAGAAGTAATTAACTCTTAACATCCTGTAAACCTGGTTTCACATGAGTCTGCATCTTCAAATTGATATGAATTATTGAGCTATATATATATGGTGAAAGTGAAATATTTGTGTGTGAAAACACCTCTAGCACCTATGTTTCTTACCTGTAAATTTCATTGTAAATAAGCTGCAAAAAAACTTGTTTTCAAGCATTTTCTGTTCAATCATTACAGGACTTAGAAATTTTTTTACAGGACATTAAGAGCACAAGTATAGAAGTAAACTGATGCTGATTCACTAATACTAAAAGTAATTTTACAGATAGTTTGTATACATCAATCATCCTGAATATATTAAATTATGATTTTAAGCTTAATTAATTAATTAAGAGAGACTCCACAGACATTTTTCCTGTACAATATTCAATTTCTATGATTTTTCTTAATCATTCAACAAAACTATTTCTTAAACCCTTCTAATGAAAGTCAATGCCTATGATTTTCAATTAATTTTGAAAATAGTCAAAAATTTGGAGGGATTTAGTAAAATAACTAACTTTCTCACTATTAACTTGGTGTTTAGAACATAACAAAAAGTTCTTACATAAAATTATAATGGAAGGTTTAAATTCAAATATGAACACTTTAAAAGAAATGTTGTTTTTTTTATCATAGAACCAGGAGTGGTTTCAGGAGAGTTGATATCAAAAGGGTTAATTGTGCAGATTTCTGAAGATGATAACCATATCACACTCAATATTTTAAATTTCATACATAACATTTACTGTTGTAAACCTCTTCTGTGGTTATTCTAATGATTCCATAACAGGATCCATCTATGCACAAGAATTCCTGGAAACACTTTATATTCTAGAATGTATGTAGTACATTTTCAAAACAAGACTTTTCTAAACATTTTATTAGACCTTAAATTTTAGTAATCTTAACACAGCACTTAGTTTGGCAGGTTGTTCAAACACACATAGATTTTACATCGCTCATTTCACTACACTACCAGTTGTTCTCTCAAATCCATCTTGAAATTGATCAAAATATATTCTTTCCTTGAGCCCTTAACTCCTGATAGAGTCGTAGGGGCACCACTGTGGAAGACAGCATGTCTTGGGCATTTTAAGTCTGGCAGAGCCCATCCCTCTCCAGGTCTGACAGTAGCCGATTTCTTCCAGAGAGAAAGAGAGAGCAAGAGAAATATAGACCAAGATGAGAGAGAGAAGAAATCTATCCCATTACTTGACTGGTACTTTATTTTATCAACCTCGCAGGGATGGAAGGCAAATTTAACCTCAGCGGGATTTAAACTCAGAGCGCAGACAGCTGGAACGAATACCGCAAGGCATTCTGTCCGATGCTTTAATGACTCTACCAATTCGCTGCCTTAAAATATATTCAAAATATGTCAAGTGAAAGTATATCAGATAATAGCTTCTTTTAGAATAATTCTATACAACCAAAACTAAATCATTGTACAGTTTAGTTCAAAGAGGAAAACATAGAACATGAAGAGCTGTCAGTTCCTCATCTCTCTCACACAACACAAATATAAACTAAATATAAACTAAACAAGCTTTTCCATTTTAGTATAGGTTGCCCATCCAACCAATACATGCCATGGGTCCCATACATATCAAAGCTGAAGTTTTCAAAGTTTATTTAGATATGCAAGATGCACAGTTGATAGCGACAGAATCATTCAACCTCCTGTAGCTGTAAGATCAATCACTTTCAAATACCAAAACAAATTAGCTACAAACTTAAGGTCGAATAAAATGTTTGCAAAGGTCTCTATACAAAGTAACATGCGATCATGTACATGGTTGTACGATCTGCTAGAAATAGTAGCCAAATGTCCCTGAAATCACTCCTACTGTCTTTAAAATAAAATTAAAAAAAGAATGACACATTGGACAATGTAGCCTTAGATATAAAAAAGGTGTGGGGTGATCACAAATGGAATACCTTAGATCATAGGTGTGCTGGATAGGGCTGACCTGGGGCTAAACTACAAGAACAGCCCTATAATGCTATGTTAAAATCCATATTTCAATTAGCTGATGCAAACAAACACAGAATGCTTATACACACCATAAATAGTGACAACATCAATTGTTTCTTTAAACTCAGAATCTGTGCTGGTTGTAAGCACCTTCAAATAAATCCTGACAAAATCACAGAAATCTTGCCCCAACTGATGCCTATTGTCCTGTCTGGGACATAGGCTGCCAACAAAAGCTCTCCAGGTATTCCAATCACGAGCCAATCTCTCAAGTTCTTCCCAGGCACAGCCACTTCTCTTCATATCTGCCTCCAGTTCCCGGCACCAGGTGTTTCTTGGCCGGCCATCTTTACCTTCTACCCTGAGGGTTCCAGGTGAGGGCTTGTCTGGTTGTACTGAATGCAGGTTTTCTGAGGGTGTGGCCAATCCATTGCCAACCAAGCTCTCTCGTCATATGAAAACTGGATACAAAATTCTCTGAATTCCGTGCTGCACCAAACCAACACAAACAACTACAGTGTATATAAGCAATTTTATCCCAAGCCAGAGTAAAACAATTTAATATCTAATGTCTTCGATCTCTATATCACCCAGAAATGTACTTTGCATCTCCACACAATAAGTCTGCTAAAGTTAAAACTGATTTTGGATTCACAAAAATAACAATTATTTCTTCAGAGAAAATCTCTTTAATATTACCTCAATATCAAGCCAAGTGAATTTGTTTCGCTCATAAAAGCCTTTAAAATCCTGATATTGTCTCAGAAGTTCAATAGGTGGTTGAGAACCATAAGTATCCAGTTTAGGCATGTTGATATCATCAATGAAAATTATCACACGTTTCTCTTTTGGAGCTCCTATACATGGAAAGCAACAGAAATTTAATATAAATATTGAAAATATTAATAATTTACAAAAAAATTAAGAAAATGCATTTTAAGAAAACAATGCAATTTCTTTTGTAAATTATTTGTTTTTGTTTATTTAGTTTATTTTATTGTTAAAAGTTTGAATTTTCCATGTATTTGGATTCCTGGATTGCTGGTATTTAGCTCAAACTTTCATGGCATGAAACTGTTGAGAAGTAAAACCAGAACATCAGTTTATCACAAGTAACATTCCCAGATTATCATTGATACCTTCTCCCAAAATCTATATGAACTGAAGTAATGTAAAATAACATGTTCTGCCCAGATACACAAGAAAACACCAGTAACATACTTGAAAGCTTGACTCATGATCAAGTAGGCCAATACCTTACCCACTCACCTAACTTACTGCTAATCTAATGTTGAAGCAGAAGTGTATTTGTATATAATCTCAATAAAAAAAAGTGAAAGGAACTATCTGTATCTATAAGAAGGCATGACTTGCAGAAAATAAGGGGTAAGTTATTTTTGACAAGCTCTTTCTGTAACTAAGCCAACAAGAGATCCTCTACTACTTGGTTGCTCAAGCCAACAATGGACCTTCTACACGGTATACTAAACCTGCTAGAAATAGCAGCCAAATCTCCATCAAATCATACACTACCATCTTAAAAAAGGAAAGGCACACTGGACAATGTAGTCATAGATATACAAAAGAATGGGATGGTCACGACTGGAATGCCTGTCAAGATCAGGGCTAACCTTGGGCTAAACAACAACAACAACAACAACAACAACCTGGATTTTAATTCCTGTGCGAGATATTTCACCTCATTTGTATCACCGAAGCCATCCATTATAAAGGATAATATATACATCAAATATCAATTACCTGAAGTTAATAAGGTTAATCAGCTGATTATGGAAGATTAAACATGAAATGCATATAATTCATGTTTGGCTCTATTTATCTCAATTTAGTGAAACATATGTTTAACAAAACATGTATTAAAAAATTCCTTATAGCCAATAAGAAATTAATGATTGAAATTACACAAATCCCATCAGAGGCATCACCTTATTATATTAATTATAACTATATCAATTGTTTCATTAATATTTGTTATGGCTATGCCTGGTGAAAAAAAACAAAAAGAAGGACATTGCCCATCATCCACAGGGGCCTTATTAAATCTGAAGTGTGATGGATGGGACATATTTGAAGGATTAATAAAAAAAATTTGTGAGGTTAAATAATGGAGGAAATTTCCGGGGTGATTCTCAGAAATAAGAACAGAATGTAAATTTTGGTGAGATTGAGAGTGTGTCTGTTATTTTTTTGTGTGTTTTTAGAAAACTTAGTCAGGATGGAAGGCAGTGCCCATCACCCCTTACTCAGGGCCTCCAGCACTGGTAGGAACAAGGGACATCACCCTTACTCAGGGCCTCCAGCACTGGTGGGAACAAGGGACATCACCCTTACTCAGGGCCTCCAGCACTGGTGGGAACAAGGGAGGAAGAAGGTATCCTCAGACCAGAGACCAGGCCCGAATGCTTGCGACAAAGTGGACTCCACTAAAGACACCCAAAGGCCAGGTGGTAATGTTAAACACGGTGATGGATTAAATCTACCACCCCAAGTTTGCCACAGCGAGATTTGAACTCAGAACGCAAAGAGCAGCAACAAATACCACACAGGTATCCCATCCGACGCTTTAATGATTCCGCCAGTCTACCTTGCTAGACTGGTACTTTGTTTATTCACCTGGAAAGGATGAAAGGCAAAGTTGACCTCAGCGGGATTTCAACTCAAGAGTACAGTTGGCCAGAACAAATACTACAAGGCATTCAATTGAACACTCTAACAACCCTGTCAATTGGACACTCTAACAACCCGGTCAATTGAACACTCTAACAACCCTGTCAATTGGACACTCTAACAACCCTGTCAATTGGACACTCTAACAACCCTGTCAATTGGACACTCTAACAACCCTGTCAATTGGAC